>APFE030421354.1:9665-21858 GCA_000404065.3 Pinus taeda
TTATTTTGAAAAACTTAAATAAATACAAATATTTTGCCTAAATTATATACTAAAATTAAAATAAGTTAAAGATAGAATTAAAATTGAAACAAGTCAAGGATATGGGCATGTTGTGTTTGGTGCAAACAGGGGTTAAATTTGAGGGATCCCTTACCTATCGAGGATTTTTTTTTAATGAAAGTTTTATTTTTAAATGGTCTTTCACATGAATGATTTCATCTAAATTCTGCAAAATATATTCATAATTACTCTTGAATAAAAATAGTGAATATAACTATTGTTGCAAGTTTAGGGTATATTAGCCTAACAAACCTATGTACAGGTAAATGATAGCCTAGCACAAATCCTAGGAATATATTATTTTGCAAGCAGGAAAACATAATAGAGGCTAAATTGATAGCTTATGTTTCAAATTCATCCACCCATAAGCAAGTGTTTCAACTTATGTATATATAGTAAAACAGTTGGATCTTCATCGAGTCATCAATTCTAATGAATATAACTATTGTTGCAAGTTTAAGGTATATTAGCCCGACAAACCTGTGTACAAATGAATAATTGCCTAGCACAAATCCTAGCCATATTATTTTACAAGTAGGAAAACATAATAAAGGTTAAATTGATGGGTTATGTTTCAAATTCATCCACCCATAAGCAAGAGTTTCAACTTATGGGTATGTAGTAAAACAATTGGATGTTTAACGAGTCATCATTTCTAATGAATATTTCACTAAGTTGGCCACCAAGTAATATATCGCTGAAAGGGATTAAAATGTCAGTAAACTACTACTTTTGCTCTCATCTCCGTATAGATTCTTTGCTTTCCCATGCCACCCATCTTATTAAGGTCCCTCCCCACTCATGAATCTCAATGCATGCCTTCTTGTAACTATATTATTCAAACAATGGGATTTTATTGTCCGCGTGTTATTTACATTTTTGTATTCCAACAATCTCAATGAATATTGATTCGACGAGGTAAGATATGGTTGATGATGATTTGGTTCTATAAAATTACCACCACTAAATTCCCAAGTTCAATGGCATTCTCTAGATTGGTTGAAATACCATTTTCAAATACAAATTTATCATTAATCAACTGAGTTAAAACTTAAACTGCATCCAAGGGTCACACTGTCACTATTTGTTTTTGTCCTCCTTTTTCTTACTCTTGACTAACAACAGTTTTATATTTAATCATCAACTTCATAGTGAAAAGCCTTAAAATTTATCAAGGGCCAAGTTGTCACTATTTATTTGTCCATCTTTTGTTGACACTAAAGCTGTTAGTGTTGTGCTTTGGTTTCACTTTCTTCATCATGGGTTAGATTCTTGCCAAGGGCAGTTGAATGCCATTGTATTTGTGCGATATTTTCAAATACAAATTTATCATTAATCAACTGAGTTAAAGTTTAAACTGCGTCCAAGGGTCAGGCTGTCACTATTTGTTTTTGTCCTCCTTTTTTTAACTCTTAACTAACACCAGTTTTATATTTAATCATCAACTTAATAGTGAAAAGCCTTAAAGGGGCCAAGCTATCACCATTTATTTGTCCATCTTTTGTTGACACTAAAGTCGTTAGTGTTGTGCTTTGGTTTCACTTTCTTCATCATGGGTTAGATTCTTGCCAGGGGCGATTAAATTCCATTGTATTTGTGAAATGTTGGACATCTTTTGTTGTTTTAAGAAAACAAAGCTCTTTCTCAGTCGTGCCTGTTATCTGTCAAACAAAGGAGCATTAGAGAGCAGAAGAACAGGGGCAATTAAAAAATAAATTTTTATCGCTGAACCATCTGCTTTCTATCAAACAACGGAGCATCAAAGAGCAGAAGAACAAGGGAAACAAATTTCCAATTTTGTGAAGTTATTGCTCCATTTTTCTCATAAAACCAATCCATTAATATGTAAGCGTAGTTATAACTTATCATTATCGATCAAAAAGAAAAAAATTATTTTAATAATTTGGGTGAAATTGAAGTGTTCTATGGTTACAGGAATTTACACTCCAGCTTGAGAAATCTCAGGTTATAATTTTCTAAATGTCTAACAAAATATTATTGGAAGAAACCTATTATGTCTATTTCAGTACTTGTTAAGACACCGAAAGATATGTAAGCATAACATCGTAAACCCATCTTAATAAAGCATGTGGGATGAGAATGTAGCTGTTAAATTCTGAGCAATTTTAGTTTATTAAGCAATGTTTATCATATGCTCATTTAATGCCTAATATCAACAAATAACTTATACCATATATATGCATTGCAACTCTTACCTTTCCTCCATCAAAATCCTAAGATGCTATAAAATATTTCATTTGTATTAGGTGCCTAAAGAACTGGACAACCTAGCATGCAGAGAGGTATTAGCTTGATCAATCAGGACATATTGGATATTAGTCACAATGACGAGTCACATAGCTGGGCTAGTTGACTACGATTGCCAAGTTCTTGCTAGGATGGCTACAAATCAAGTCAAACTTGCTTGACTCGACACATTTCTATAACACACATCAAAATTTACCAAGTTTAACAAAACTTGTCCCTCAAGTTCATCCTCCAACTCAACCACACCAAACTGCCCCATCAACCCTTTAAAAAGACACACTTCAGTCTTCAACACTTTCACAGATATCAACTAGATATTCAAGCTCGAATGATTTGAAAAGGAGAATGATTAAAAAACTTTCTTTTCAATTTATATCAAAGCTTAACCTCTCAATTGCGGAAACCATTTTTAGTGTTGTTCTTGGGCAATAATTTGCTTGATCCTTGGATGCTTAATCTTCCTTGACTGAAGTCGCTCTTCTCACGAAGACTGGAGTAATTTTAGGATATTTGGGTAATTTTTCTTTGAGAGTTTGTGCATTGTATTAAGTAATTACAAACTGTCTGTCATCAACTTGAAGATTACAAACTTTCAAGGTTTATAAACTAACCATGTGTGTTATAGTTTCTTACACATGTATAGTATATACACAACAACAGTCATAACCTCAGCACCAATTTGGGTGAGATTGCCAAGCCTACCTGTGCATCTCCCTCGCTAAAAGCCATTGGAAAGGAAATTGGGAAATTTTATTGCAGGTGCCCAGAAACAAAGGAATATGCCAGAACCACCTATGCACGCATCTGTGTGGAAATGGACTTCAACACTAGATTCCCAACTGAAATAAACCTAACAAGTAAAGACTATGTGTGGAACCAAAAACTCGATTATGAAAGTGTCCTCTTCAGATGTCGATCCTGCTTTGAGATAGGCCATCTAGCCAAAAATTGCCCAAAAGCCTCCCAGAAAAATTCTAATAGAAAAAACCACCACATATCTACATGGTGGGAAGGAGCACAAAAAGAACACTACACTGTCATCAAAGAAGAATACTCTAGAGAAAACTCTGAATCACAAGAAATCGGGCAATAAAGAAACAACTCTCAAGACAAGTAGGGAGAAAGCCCTACGCAACAAATCAACAATTATGAGGATTCGAATACCGCACAAAATAAATCTTCATTTAATAGCAACGCAGATCTCCTAGACCAAACTTCTTCTCCAACTATCTTCAAAAGGAATAGATCCCGAAACTAAGACACCAATGTCCCAAGAACTAGAAGAGATGAAGGAGATGCAAGATAAATGAAGTTGGAAGACCGTAGAGAAAAAAAGAAAGCTATAGCACCAATCTCGCCAAGAAAGACGAGGAGACAAATAATTAAAACTAAGAAAATTATAGGTCTGATAGACCAATTTGGTCTCAGTGGACGTTAACCACCATCCACTATCAATGGAATTATCTCTTCTTTCTGTCAATCCTCTATGAAAGTCTATTTAAACTTTCACCTAGCTACATGTTAACTCTTGGATTTTGCATAGATTCCCATAACTGGTGATAAATAGAACTAATACCTTGATCTCAGAGAGCAATGAAAAACATGTACCATCATTTAGTTTACAACAAATAGATCCATCTTAACCCCGAATCTATTATGCACCATAGGGTATCAAACTGCATGAGGTGCCAGTCTCAATGTTTCCAAATACACTTTGTATGGTTAAATAATATTTATGTTAGCTGTTTTTTCTCTTATTTCTATTAGCATTACATGGTGCGAGCACAGTCAAATGGTTGATGCATATCCCTTGTCAAATGCACCTCTTGGTAAAAGAAATGGAGTTCTAAATTTTCAATTCTTGTAACTATGAATGCATTTCTATAGCGTTTTGGTTTTATAACTAGAAAATATGTTTGCATAGATTCAAATTTCCAGAAATAGAATTTGTGTTACAACTCATGCTTAGTTAGTATTACTAAGAATCAGACTAAATTTAATTACTAGCCAATCCATGAATACTGGCCGGTTCTTGCATTACAAACTGTGAAGCAATATTGTTGAGATTTCACTGGTGTACATGTATATTACACCTACATTTAAAACACTTCAATTTCACCCTCATATTATATCACTAAAGACCTAAAAATCAGAAAGGCCATTTAGTTTCACCCAAACACTTTTCTAGAATTCCTTTTTCGAATCAGATTATGCTCCCCCAAAATGACAAAATAAAGCACGTAAGTCAACTTTCAGTGACAGGGTTTTGACAAAGCATAAGCAAACAAGCTTACAAATTTGCGGTTAAGAGTTTATTTTCATGAATTCTACTTCCATTTCAAATCAAGTTCTCAAATCAAGCTCTCCGAAATTATCAAAATAAAGCACAATCCTTCAATCGATTTTAAATTCCGGGATGTTCACAAAAATTAAGTACAAGACTTACGGGTAGGACGACCTCGTATCTTGCCTCTCGTTGTCATGAGCAATTGCTCCTCTAAACAGTCTGCCATTTTCCTGTTCACTTGCTTCCACGATTCCATCATCACCGATCCTTTGAATCTCTTCTTCAAGTCGTTCTCTTCTACTCCATGCGACGCTTGCCACTAATCATTTTCAGTTTCGTCCAAACGATTTATTAGCTCTCGCATAGTAAACGTTTTATAAGATTGATCTTCATTTTCATTAGAGTTCTCAACCTTCTTTATAGCAGTTTCACCATTCTCATTTGATTTTTCCATCTTATTTATGGTAGGTTCGTTGCTCATATGTTCGACATTTCAATTAAATTTTCAACATGCTCAACATTTTCAATTAGATTTTCCACCTTTACAACAGCCTCCCCTTCAATGCCCTCTGATCAGCCCATTTGTTGCCTCTATCGTTCAACTAATACATTGAAATTTGCAAAATCTTGTTTGTTTGCGTTCACATTCTCGACCCTGTTGGGGTTGACTGTCGCACCTTCTAGTGCCTTTGCAGATTCGTATCCATTTTCTGACATGGTTTGACTGAAATTTTTTTATCTGTGGTTGAATTCAACAAAATTGAGCTCAAAATGGAGTATTTGAGTTCATCTAGCTGCCTAATCCGCACCTTCCCATCTACGCGGCCACTGAAACATAATTCGACACGCTGCCAAATTCAACTTTCATACATGTATTCTTCAATGTTGCGCCTGCACAATCATCCCTCCGCGTTGTTCAATGCGTTGAGAAATCTAGGGCATGAATAGTTGTACGATTTCTCTGCTTGATAATTGATTGTGATATACTTTTACTTCTTAGTTTATGGTTTTTTCTTCGTTATGCTATTATTGTGTTCTTTTCATCAAGACAATAACCAATATGCACAATAAAAAACAAGTGACACAGTATGTAGGCTAGACTTGTCAACCAAGGCCAGTACCTCTGGCTTCTTGAGAGAAAAAGCCGATCAAAATTCTTCTTCTAGATCTTCAATTGAAGAGTGCCAAGACCATGACATAGACCCTTCACTTTAGTATCCTCCCAAGAACCTTGTCACTAACCTTGATGCTCTGCCTCTTTCTTGACTTTCTGCTTGATCTCGAATTGCTCTCCTCGGCTCCTTCTAGAAAAACTCGGTCTCTATACTTCATCACACTGCTTCTTCTTGACTTCCCTAAAGAATCTTGGTGTCTAGTCTCCACACTACTCTTCTCGGCTATCTCTAAAGAATCTCAGTCTCTAGATAAAAATCCCTAGTTTCTATACTGCTTCTCTTCAATATTTACTTGATGCCTTCAGATCTTTTTTTTTTGTACCCAAAACAAATACCCCAGAAGAATCCTTCCTTCACTGACCCCAAAAGAAACCTTCCTTCACTGACCCTAGAAGAATCTCTCCTTCGCAGACCCTAGAAGAATCTTTTGCAATCCCAGAAGAAAGTTTTCTTCGCTATACCTAGAAGAAACTTCCTTCGTTATTCTTCTTCGCACTTTTGTTGTTGGACTCTCCTTTGCACTTCTTGATCAAATAGTTTGTCGAGTTTCTTGCCTCTAAGTGAGGTCGAGTGTGGCTATATATACACTTCCACACATGTCCTTTAGGCCTACATGATCCCTAGAGATTAGGCTTACTTCTTTTAGCATGTTCTTCCATCGTTGTAGGCCGGCTTGAAGAGGATAAGTGACAAGGTCTTGGAGAATACTTTACATAGATAAATTTGACCTTTTACAAAATGTAACATGGCTTCATTACATCAAAATGACTATCATTTTATGACTAGATGACAAATAATTCCTAAAGACTCTCAATAGGAGCCTTGACTCCAAAACAAAATCTTTACTTCATTATACCCATGAAACAAGTCAAAATAATAATTTATGTTTCTTCTTTACATCTCATTACATAAAATCATAATTACATGTTATTATGAAGAGTTACACTTCTCAACATAGTGTACTTCTCATTAGTATAAATTAACTTAGACCAACATTTTCCTCTTGGTGGTAGACTCCAAATAATGCCCTATATACAGATTCAGAGTAGGACAAAATTTCCATGCATAAATCTTATATTAATGCAAAATCTTTTAATTAATAAAGACAAATGTCCATGTTTTCAACACAAACACCCTTCGCATATTTTTGTGCATGATTACAGCAATGTATATATATATATAAACTTGTCAGGGTTAGTTATTGTGACATTTTTTAAAATTATTAAACAGTTAACAATAACGTGTTTATTTTAAAATAAATTGTATGTAACCGTATTAGCAAGTTAACAATGACAGGTTTGTTTTAAAATAAACTGTATTTAACCGGTAAAAAAAGGTTTAAAATTATTGGGAAGTTAACAATGACATGTTTGTTTTAAGATAAACTGTATTTAACGGTTAAAAAGGGTGAGAACGTGTATACATGCGTCAATTTTAAAGCCTGGGTGCAAATAATATTACAATTACTATAATATCCGAAAGAAATTTTACCATCAACTGGGTGATTGGTTGCGAATAATATTACAATTACGAGAATACCGAAAATAATCTCAATGTAATGAATGAAATATTTCAAATGGAAAATAGGTCAAGGATCTGGGAAACTTGGGAAACTCGGTCTAGCTGCAGATAATATTACAAGTATGACAATACGAGAAAACATCTCGAGTCCTTAGTATGCATATGCTGTCAACAAACATCAGATGGCTTACCTACAAAGTCTGCTTTGCGTACCTCTATTTAATTTAGTTTGTCTGATCATAGTTTATTTTCTGTCTGAGGCTGTGGCGAAGGATCTCCTGATTTTTCAAAATAATGACAGCAACAGTGCCCACTGTGGGTATCTAAATCTCACTTTCTGCAAATCTGGAAGTGGCATTGCTGAAGTCATTGTACTTATAACTGGGCTCAATCGGTTCAGCCGGTGAGGATTTAGAGAATTTAACAGCGCTCAACTTAAAATTTGCCAACCCATGTATCTGTGAGCACAACATGAAACATGAAAAGAATCAGAAGATATGGAATGGACGTACAAGAATATGGAATGCGATTGTTATTGAAGAAAATCTAGAAGTGGCGTTGCTGAAGTTGTCATACTTATAAATGGGCTCAAGCAGTTCAGGTGGTGAGGATATATTCAGATTTTGAGAATCTCTTCTTCAAAATTTGCAAACCTATGTATCTATGCACACAGCATAAAAATAATCAAAAGAAATTGATTGAAATTACAAGAAGATTTTTTTATTGAAGCAGTGAATCAGAGATTTGTTGAAACTAGGAACGAATTCGAAGAAACTCACAAAACTGATACAGGAGAGGTTAATTTAATCCAATTACCTTCCCAGCATCATTTCAGTCGCCAGACGATTACTTCCAAGAGATTTGTTGAAGGTTGATGCATCAATCAGCCTAAGAGAATCAGTTCCTTGAACTTGGTATCTATCATTGATGACACTGTCCACTTCGCAACCACCGTGATAGTGCCATGAGGTAGAGAAATTCATCAGGCAGAACGCTTCCATTGCCTTGTGATCGCTTGTATTTACAGAGAATAGACCACCATTAAAAAGGCCTTGTTAGAAAAAAATTGGGAATAGGGAATTGTATAGAATTGATACAACTACTGAAGGATCGATTAGATGTATATGTGTCTACCTCTTCTTCATCCGGGCTATAGTTGTGAGGATCATAATTGGATGGGAAATGAAACGAAAAACTAGATGATTCGATAAATCTGGCTGGAGTTGTAACTCGAGGTAATGAATATTCAAGGCGTGGAGAAGAGAGAAATGTAATCCCAACTTTTGGGTAATCAGCCATCCCTTGTCCAACACCGGGCAAATCTTTAACCACGGGGATGCCTAAAAGATTCCAAGTGCTCATGTGGGCCGATTTCGCTGAGTAGTAGTAGTAGTAGAGGACACCAATAGCACCACAAGAAACTATACCCTAACCTCCAATTTTGGGATTTATTAGAGCCACATGAGTTTCTCCAACATCGTCCACATATTGCATGGTATAAGCCTTGGGTTTTTATATAGCTTGTTCTCCTGTTGCTCCTCAACCAGTTACAAAAATGAATCATTGAACAAAATTTCTATCAAGATATGAATCATTTAACTGTTGACATTATGATACATATATTGTACTTGATGGCAACCCACTCATCTCAGATGATAAATTATAGTGCAGCAAAGTTATTTTCTAGTTCCGCAGGTGCGAACCTAAAGTTCACGGACTTTCATGCAGAAAAAATGTCACGCACTTTCATGAAGAGAAAAGTTTCTTTCATGCAGAAAAAAGTTCACGCACTTTCATGCAGAGAAAAGTTCACGCATTTTCATGGGAAATCTTATGGTTGGTTCATGGTATTTAGTCCTTGGTATTTGAACCTATGGTTTTGGGCCATAGTATTGCATCCAAAAGTGTTGATCCCAGGTATTGGGTTCATGATATTGAATTGTTATGGTTTTTGGTTCGTGGTATTGTGAAAGGTGTAAGGCTATAAAAGAGAAAGGGGATCATTTGGCAAGGTATCTTCTGAATTATTGAATATCTGATAAAGTGCTAGATCTGGAATACTGTGATTGGGTTATGGTGCAGATCTGGATCTGAATGAAAAAGGAACCTGAGCACAAGGAGAAGGATAAGTTCTATTGATGGGTCAAAATCTTAAGGCTAGAATAGTGGTATCTCTATATGATTTTGATCTGTGATATGTGGGCGCACGCTTGATCTATAAATCTGATAATCTGGGTTAACTAATATCTGAATGTTTGAAAGAATGAATTTATAGATCTGTATGCAGGTTCACTGAAGCGAAGGCGCATATACATGTTGTTCTTATAAGGGAAAATCGCGTATATGCAGGTCGGTATTGACACAAAAGCGTATGCACGCAGGTTTCTGAATAGTGAAGTAGCGTACATCTCTTGATTTATGTTCTAGCTGCTTCTGTTTATTGCTACAGTGTTCTGGGTTCAGAAGTGGGGTGTGATTACTGTTATTATGATCTGGGTACAGTCGTTAGAGAAGTGTTTATTTGATTCAGTTTTAATTGGTGAAAAGGTGATTGGTTGATGCAGAAATTCTTGATGTTTGATTGATGTTATTTGTGGATCCAGTCTGAAAATTTATGAAACGTGATCCCTGGAAGGAAGAGAAGGTTGTAGTCTTCTGCAGGTAGCAGGCTGCGTACTAGTATCTCAACTAGTACAAGAACTAAGGGGGTTGTAGCTCCCTTCCAGGAGAAACCGGAAAACAAGAGAGGGTTGTAGCTATCTACAGGTAGCAGCGTGCATACTGATAAAGGACTGCACCAGTACAGAATCATTGTAAAAAGAAGTTTCTAATTGAAAAGATAGAGACATATTGCAGCAGGTGGTTTTCACCCACATTGTGTTTCCACCTTATATCTTGTGTTCTTGTGTGTGATTGTCTTCTGCTCTATTTTTCTGTTCCTGATTACTGTTTATATGATCCTGATGCACAGATTAATGTTCAACATCTGTAGAATATTTTAAATTATAAGTTTGTATGCTATACGCAGGTTTCCTTATCTGTAGTTGCATATATACGCGGTTTTCTCTAACTGAAGTAGCATATATGTTATGGGTTTGAAAAAGAAAATAATTGACCAGATAATACTGATTCACCCCCCATTTCAGTATTATTTCAAAAAATTGGTATCAGAGCAGGTCCTTCAGACAAAGCTTGATTGCTTAAAGGAAGATCTATCATCATGAGCAACTATAAGAGCTTTCTAAATTCAAAATTTGTTTAGAAGAGAAAAATATGATTATTGATACTCTGCAATTCCAATTGGCTGAAAGTGAAAAACATCATGAAAAGTTAGAATGTGAAATAGTGGGACTTAGAAAAGAGATTGAAAAAACTAAAGCTCTTAATCTTAGATTTGTTAAAGGATCTGAAACGTTAGATGAGATTATGAAAGTACAACATTCTCCACTAATCAAGACAGGTTCTGGGAATATAATGAAGAAACATCTCAAGCACAGAAGCCATCCACCTCCAAAAGTTATATTGATGCAGCAAGGAGAAGTGAACAAATTGACAATCAACAGCAAAGGCACAATGCTGCTCACCAGGTAGATCAGGGACATTTTTCTTCAAGAATGAACAGAGATCACCAAGTAAATCAGGGGAAATCTGCTTCAAGGATAAACAGAAGCTACAACAGACCACAGGAAATCATTCTCAATTTGCCTCAGAATGAATGTCAATGAAAACTACAATCGTTCAGTCCGCGGGGTTGATAACCGCAGGAATTTCTTCAATGGCCAATGTTTCTCTTGTCACAACTTTGGACACAAAGCAGCTCAGTGTGTTGCCTACAAAACTATCATGACTAGAGAAACTCAAAAACAAAGGAGTATGACTGGGTTCATGAAAAGGACCTACAATAAATTTTCTGCTCTTGAAAATGAAATAGAATGTTCTATTTGTAATAATTTTGGTCATGAAGATTCTGAATGCAGGAGCAGGTTTCGGCAGGCAACTCAGAAGGAGCAAGCCTCAAATATCAAAACATGGAGAATGAAAGAATCACAACCAGAAAGATGTGGTATAGCCTTACATGCAGAAGGGAAGGAAAATCAATGTTACATCGACAGTGGATGTTCAAAACATATGACAAGTGATAAAGAAAAACTTCAGTCATATAGTGCCTTGGAGAAGGAGAAAAAGGTCTCATTTGAAAATGACACCCCTGCACTCATGAAAGGTTCTTTTAAAATAAAAAGGTCAAAGCAGGAAATGTTATGTATGTTGATGGCTTAAAGCATAATCTATTGAGTGTCAGTCAGATGTGCGATCATGGAACAGAGGTAATATTTCGATCAAATGGATGTAGTGTTCGTGATCTTGATACAGGAGAAACAATGATCAAAAGCATAAGAACTTCAAATAATTTATACATATTCAAAGAAGGACAACAACAATGCTATCTGAGCAAGAATGATGAACACTGGCTATGGCACCAGAGGTTGGGGCTTCTAAGCTTCTCACAGATAAGGAAAGCATGCAAATACCAGGTAGTTCATGGTCTTCCAGACATTAGAATTCCAGATAATACAATATGCAAATCATGTCAGTTTGGTAAGCAAATCAGAACTAACTTCCCTGAGAAGGAAGGATCAGCTAGCAGGCCACTTGAGCTTCTCCATACTGATGTATGTGGTCCATCTAGGAAAAAGTCGCCTCGGGGAGAAGAATACTTTATATTATTCATTGACGACTATTCAAGGATGGTTTGGATAGAACTGATGAAGCACAAAGATGAAGCCTTCGAAAAATTCAAATCCTTAAAGCTTTGGTTGAACACGAATCAGATCACAAAATTAAATGCCTCAGGTCTGATAGAGGTGGGGAGTTTACCTCAAAT
>APFE030421354.1:22669-35135 GCA_000404065.3 Pinus taeda
ATCACTTGTACACCACCTATCTCCATCTTATGTGATAATACAAGTGCAATCAACATTTCAAAGAACCCAGTCATGCATTCAAAGACCAAGCACATACAGATCAAGTATCATTTTCTCCGGGAACAAGTACTAGAACAAAAGGTCAAATTGGAATATGTTCCCTCTAAGGAACAAGTTGCTGATATTTTCACCAAACCATTTCCCAGGGAGACATTTGAATACCACAGACAGAAGCTGGGGGTTGTTGATGCATCATCCTGCTGTTGAATCTTGTCTGTTGTACGCAGGTGGATACACGTACATTTTCCGGTCTATGTGGGTTGAATGGGTCTATCAGAGATCATCTGGCACAGGTTCAGGTGGAGCATATATTCTTCTAATGATGCATTGTTGGCATTATCTTAAAAGTCCTTGGTTTGATTTCTCAAGAGTTCTCTGGTGGAGTAGATCAATGTGTGCTGGTCTGAAGGTTGATTCTGCTGATAGTTGTTCTTGTCTCTATGTCATGTACTTCTTTTCATATCAAGGTCATGTAATGGCCTATTTTGGTTTCCCCACTATGCCTGGGATGAATGATGTATGTTCTTGCTTTATTCCCACTTTGATGGGAGATGGATGTATGTATGAGCCTTTGTCACTTATGATGTATGGAGTCATGTTCTTTTAGAACATCTTTTTGGCAGACATTGCTTCAGTCAGGGGGAGCATGAACATCACTTCAGTAGAGCAGGAGACTTCAGCATAGGTAGCAGGTACTCTGGGGGAGTATAGTCAGCATAATGGTCTGCCCATTGCCCTTGATTTCAAAGGGGGAGAGTGATTAGGTATTGTTGCCATCAAGTCCAAAGGGAGAGATTGTTGGCATTATGATACATATGTTGTACTTGATGGCAACCCACTCATCTCAGATGATAAATTATAGTGCACCAAAGTCATTTTCTGGTTCCGCAGGTGCAAACCTAAAGTTCACGAACTTTCATGCAGAGAAAAGTTCACGCACTTTCATGAAGAGAAAATTTCCTTTCATGCAGAGAAAAGTTCACGTACTTTCATGCAGAGTAAAGTTCCTTTCATGCAGAGAAAAGTTCATGCACTTTCATGCAGAGAAAAGTTCACGCACTTTCATGAAGAGAAAAGTTCCTTCCATGCAGAGAAAAGTTCACGCAATTTCATGCAGAGAAAAGTTCCTTTCATGCAGAGAAAAGTTCACGAACTTTCATGCAGAGAAAAGTTCACGCACTTTCATGGGAAATCTTATTGTTGGTTCATGGTATTTAGTCCTTGGTATTTGAACCTATGGTTTTGGGCCATGGTATTGCATCGAGAACTGTTGATCCCAAGTATTGGGTCCATGGTATTGAATTGTTATGGTTTCTGGTCCGTGTTATTGTGAAAGACCTAAAGCTATAAAAGAGGAAGGAGATCATTTGGAAAGGTATCTTCTGAATTATTGAATATCTGATAAAGTGCTAAATCTAGAATACTGTGATTGGGTTATGGTGCAGATCTGGATCTGAAGGAAGAAGGAACCTGAGCGCAAGGAAAAGGATAAGTTCTATTGATGGGTCAAAATCTTAAGGTTGGAATACTGGTATCTCTATATGATTTTGATCTGTGATATGTGGCGCACGCTTGATCTATAAATCTGATAATCTGGGTTAACTAATATCTGAATGTTTGAAAGAATGAATTTATAGATCTGTACGCAGGTTCAGTGAAGCGAAGGCGCGTATACACGCAGAGAAAAGTTCACGCACTTTCATGAAGAGAAAAGTTCCTTTCATGAAGAGAAAAGTTCATGTACTTTCATGCAGAGAAAAGTTCCTTTCATGCAGAGAAAAGTTCATGCACTTTCATGCAGAGAAAAGTTCACAAACTTTCATGAAGAGAAAAGTTCCTTCCATGCAGAGAAAAGTTCATGCACTTTCATGGGAAATCTTATGGTTGGTTCATGGTATTTAGTCCTTGGTATTTGAACCTATGGTTTTGGGCCATGGTATTGCATCGAAAAGTGTTGATCCCAAGTATTGGGTCCATGGTATTGAATTGTTATGGTTTCTGGTCCGTGGTATTGTGAAAGACCTAAAGCTATAAAAGAGGAAGGAGATCATTTGGCAAGGTATCTTCTGAATTATTTAATATCTGATAAAGTGCTAAATCTAGAATATTGTGATTGGGTTATGGTGCAGATCTGGATCTGAATGAAGAAGGAACCTGAGCGCAAGGAAAATGATAAGTTCTATTGATGGGTCAAAATCTTAAGGTTGGAATAATGGTATCTCTATATGATTTTGATCTGTGATATGTGGCGCACGCTTGATCCATAAATCTGATAATCTGGGTTAAATAATATCTGAATGTTTGAAAGAATGAATTTATAGATCTGTATGCAGGTTCAGTGAAGCGAAGGCGCGTATACACGTTGTTCTTGTAAGGGAAAGTCGCGTATACGGAGGTCAGTATTGACATAGAAGCGTATGCACACAGGTTTTTGAATAGTGAAGTAGCGTACATCTCTTGATTTATGTTCTAGCTGCTTCTGTGTATTGCTACAGTGTTCTGGGTTCAGAAGTGGGGTGTGATTACTGTTATTATGATCTGGGTCCAGTCGTCAGAGAAGTGTTTATTTTGATTCAGTTTTGATTGGTGAAAAGGTGATTGGTTGATGCAGAAATTCTTGATGTTTGATTGATGTTATTTGTGGATCCAATCTGAAAATTTATGAAACGTGGTCCCTGGAAAGAAGAGAAGGTTGTAGTCTTCTGCAAGTAGCAGCCTACGTACTAGTATCTCAACTAGTACAAGAACTAAGGGGGTTGTAGCTCCCTTCCGGGAGAAGCTGGAAAACGAGAGAGGGTTGTAGCTCTCTGCAGGTAGCAGCCTACGTACTGGTAAAGGACTGCACCAGTACAGAATCATTGTAAAAAGAAGTTTCTAATTGAAAAGTTAGAGACATATTGCAGCAGGTGGTTTTCACCCACATTGGGTTTCCACCTTATATCTTGTGTTCTTGTGTGTGATTGTCTTCTGCTCTATTTTTCTGTTCCTGGTTACTGTTTATATGATTATGATGCACAGATTAATGTTCAACATTTGTAGAATATTTTAAATTATAAGTCAGTATGGTATACGCAAGTTTTCTTATTTGTAGTTGCATATATACGCGGTTTTCTCTAACTGAAGTAGCATATATGTTCTGGGTTTGAAAAAGAAAATAATTGACCAGATAACACTGATTCACCCCCCCTCTCAGTGTTATTTCCAACATTAACAACACAATTTCTATCAAGCAGATGCAATACTCAAATCTTGGCGAGAAGAAAATGCACCTACCTTCCTCTTTGTCACTCTTATTGAAGAGGATCTGGGAGACCTTTGCCCGTGTCTCAATTCTAATATTGTTGCAGTTCGCATGCTCCAGCAGATAGGCTAAGGAATGGCGCAATCCCCTTCTATCGAAAGTGGTGCCCCCAATTTTTGTGCCTTCAATATGGTCCAATGTATACCCATAATAAGGATATGCTCCGGCTTGGAGAAGGTCATCCGTGAAGGTAGTTTACCAATGCCTGAGAGCAGGACAAATACCAGAGAGTCCTCCACCCACTGGTAGGATTGATTAACAAGGGCTTCCTCCCACCCTGAACCTTGAATATATGCGACATCTTCTCTCGAGTAGAAGCCGACGCTTATAGTGCTGGTTCCACCAAGAACTTTATCTCGTTCACTATCCACACCATTTTTAGATGTGAATCTCTACACCAGATCATCAATAGGCATTGTATTTAAAATATTATCCATAAACTCTCTTTCTTGGCGAACTATGGGAAAGGTGTGGCCCAATCCGCCCTGTTCCAATAACAATATGCTAAAATTTTCGGATAGCGTAGCCGCTAATGAGCAGCCTACGGTTCGTCAAGCCTCTAATCCTTGTACGGTACGCAAACATTTCCATGGAATACATTCCAGGAAAGATTGTTCTTTCAAAAATGCCTCCGGTGTTTATAAGAGTTTAGCGAGCCAGAACATTGATGTTCATGCTATCGCGGAAATGGGGACTCAGTAGCTTGTGAATGGGATGCATCAAACTCAGTTGTCTATTACTACGGATGGCAAATGGTTATGTGACTGCGTGAGTCCTAAGCCTGAGAAAATCCGACCATTTCTTAGTCGAGACACCATGTATAATTGTATTGTAAAATAGTAAAGAAATTTGCATGTGATTTGCTAGAGGTGCCTAATTAGATTTTATTAGTGACAGATAAGCTGATAATAATCAGTATCATTAACGATCACGTAGACTATGGTGAGTTGCCATACAACTCCTTGCGTGCTTTGCTCTGCATGGGTGAACGCCTTCCTAACACTTTCCCGGCATTGATCTGAGGGGGGTAAGCTCAACTCAATTGCAAATGGTCTTAATGTGCCATCCTTTTTAAGGAATTGAAGTGTGCGAGAAGCATATATCTTGGTAGAGTACAAAGCATTTATTCGATTCACGTAAGTCATGATACAAAATGAACAATTTATCCTCTAGTGCCTGAAAACATCATATCAATATTTGGATAAATGAATTTGTGGGTAGATCAAAAGAGTTAGATAAGATAGATAATATAACATAACATAATTATATTTATGTCCAACTAATGACCACAAAGCAGGGCAAAAAGACTCTTGAGTACACTGATGTATATACAAAGTGGGAGAACCAAACGGTCTCCTATAAAAGATACAATGCATGAAGTAAATCAATATCTGGCTCTAGCGGAGAAGATCTAGGACCTAATAGGTCTGAGGATCAGACCCATCTCTCCTAACATCTGAGGCTGAATGAATAACACTGAAGAAACTCAACAATGTTTGTTGGCCCGATGAAGAGCCGATGGCAAGTGCAGATTGCCCTTTAAATCGTGCCCTGGGGGGGTTCACACGCTGTTGAATGCTAGGGGACCTAGTATGTCTCACAAGAATGGATCTGAGACGGCTTTGTTGCTGAGATCTCGTGTAGCAGGGTGAGGTCCCACGGATCCTCACTGATTTAGAGTCTGGATACGTATTGGTATCAATTGATCTCTTGGTGCCCTTGTCTGAAGGTAGTACCCTGAAAAATGTCGTGATCTCTATGTGGCGTCTGGTCTGATGGGAGGTTGAAGAATATGCGCTCGGAAGCTAAGAGCCTCCTGCATATATAGGGCCAAACATCTCTGATCGGGGTACCTGAAAAAGTCTGCGAGGGTCCGAGAATCTTTGAACAAGCAATGAAACCTTCCTTTGATCTCGTAATAGACAAGGCATCCAAGGATGAAGTGCACCTCGATCTCCACTTCTTGTAAATGACAAACCTGGTAGAGTCTGTCTAGTCTATCAACTTGGTGGTCTGTCTCTGCCTAAAATCTATAAGAACCTACTCTGAACTGGCCTAGAGGAATGCGAAGAGCATGCATCCAGTGGTGAAACATATACTGGGGTCGAACAATGAGCCCATCTCTCAACTCCAAGAAGTGCTCAGCATAGAAGGCCATATTTGGGTGCAAACCTCCTAGAGAATTGACCCAGGTGACCTGGACGAACTACCTGTAGATGTCCTCCCTGATGATCCTGTTTAGCTCCTGTTTAGTAGGTAAAAGGTGACTAGGAGCATCGAAGGAATATCGGAAAGGAGGGAGATGATCTAACTGAATTCCCATTGACTCTAAGAGGTTTGAAACTCCTGTAAGCCAACATCTGGCTCGCCCTGAAGGGGTAGAACGAGCAATAGTCTCAGAAGAGCAATATGTCAAGTAAGGACAATGGTCCCTAATCTTTATTGAGTCTACCAAGCCCTGGACACGATGCAAGAATGAAACCAATCTGAAGACTGTCTCAAGCCAAAAGGGCTGAGCTCCAAACTCTGCAAGGATGATGTGCTGCGGCACTGTCAGTTTGCACCTAATGATGTGGTTGAGAAAAAGAATCTGGACTCTCTCAGCTGAAGCCCAGTCTGACTCAAGTAAAGACAGTCCCCAAATCTCTGAGCCATATAGAATAGTGGGACGAATCAAGGTGTCCATGAGGCTCATCTTGGATGAGATGTCCTGGAAGTAATGTCGAAAACACTGTCTCTCGAGAAGGGCTAAGGATACATATCCTCTGTTGATCTGACGCTGCAGCGTTGGTCGCAAAATGAAGCGGGGACTTGAAAATTGCACCCTCAAGTAAGCATACATGCCGGTGATCTCAATCTCCTCCCCTATGAATAGAAAGTGAAGGTCTGAGGTTTTCTTCACCCCATTGAAGATCATAACCTTGGTTTTACCCAGGTTGACTGTCAACTGTCAATGGTCACAGAACAGAGCTAAGGCATCCAGCTACCTTTGTAATCCTTCTGGGGATGAGGAGAGGAGGACCACATTGTTAGCAGAGAGTAGAATAGATATCAAAACTTGATGAAGAAGGCAGCCATCAGTGCCCTTGATATGCTCCTGTAGAAATGCTTCCAACTCATCAATATAGATCCCAAACAGGGTAGGGGACAGTGGACAACCCTATTTAACCCCAATAGTGCTTCGAATGAAATCAGACATCCCATGGGCTGCGTGAAGACGACCAAGAACAGACTCATATAAACGCATAATAGCGGTCAATAGGGTTGTAGAAATGCCAATATCTCTGAGTCTCTGGAGCAAGGCCTCCCTCGGAACAAAGTCAAAAGCTTTCCGAAAACCTATGAAACAACAGTAGACTTTCGAAGAGTGATGTTGTGCCTCCTCAATCACGGCGCGAAGGGTGAAAATGTGGTCAATGGTCTGATGGTCCGGTCGAAAACCTGCCTGTCCCCTAGCTCTGAGTTGTCTCTGCTCAAGGTCACTGGAGAGCTTCTTATGTAGAACAGTAGCATACAACTTTGAGAACGTGTTACCCACCA
The DNA here is from genome assembly GCA_000404065.3 of Pinus taeda. Taxonomy (NCBI): domain Eukaryota; kingdom Viridiplantae; phylum Streptophyta; class Pinopsida; order Pinales; family Pinaceae; genus Pinus; species Pinus taeda. The sequence continues at coordinate 29,571 of APFE030421354.1, forward strand.
TGATCATTCTGTAGTTATTGGGATTTGAGCTGGGACCTGATTTGTGGATCAGATGGATGATGTGGTGTGCCCATGTCGGTGGAAAACCTTCACGAACTACATGGTTGAAGAGATCAGCCAAGTAGCTAAGCAAAGCATGGAAACTGTGCTTAAAGAACTCTGCTTGGTAGCCTTCCTCATCCGCTACTTTGTTGTTTTTCATCACCCAAATGGCCTCTCTAATATCTCTGTCTGAGAATAGATAACAGGAAAAGGGTGGAGAGGTAACATGAATTTGGACCTGCCCGGGGATCTCAAAAAGGTTGGAAGTGTGAGAAAACATGGATGTAGGGTCAAGGTCAGGTGGAATAGGGAATCGGTGGGGAAGGATGGTACACCATAATTGTTTAGGGGAATGGACAAGGAGAGCAGAAAGTTCCCATCTTTTATGGGAGACAAAGAGTCGTTTCTTGTGGCGAAGGAGACGACGATAAGAAGCTTTGAGTTCGGAGTAGGAGGGTTGAGAGTGGGTGAAAGCATATCGAAGTTCTCGATGTAGAGTCTTGCATTGATCATCTTACCATTTGTTCATGGGGCAAGATCCAACTTTAGGGGAGATGGAAGTGGAACGAGCAGAGTGGGGGAAGGATTTGAGCGCTGCTTCCCAAATGGCAGTGGAAAGACAGGTGTATTTAGTGGAACCAGATTCAAGCAAGGAGAACTAGGTTTTCGATGGGAGAATCTTGCATAGGGTAGAGGAGAAAATGCCAGGGTCTCCTTTGTCAAATCGGAAGGTAGTTCAGGGTGGGCCCCAAGGGGAGGGATGGGGTGGAAGGGGAAGGTCAAACCGGAGAGAGAAGGAAATAAGTGCATGATCAACGAGGGGGATGGGGGACACTGAGAGATGGCGAATAAAAGGGAGCAAGTTATGGCTAGCGAGTACATAATCAACTACACTTGCACCCCCACCATATGGCGGGCAAGTGAAAAAGCGAGGGTCTAGGAAATAGCGGAGACCATTTAGAATCAACAACTCCTGAGATTCCCCCGACTGCAATAGATGTTTACCATGAACTGTAATGGGCCCGAAAGCATCATCTAACATCAAGTGAAGCCCTACTAAATCTGGATCTATCCCCTGAGTACAAAATACATTCTTTGATCAGTCGTGGAGAGGGATCTGAAGATCTCTAATGTGAGCATTGAAGTCACCTAGGAGGATGACTTCCCCAACAGCACAGTGTCGGGTGATGTCAGTGTACAAGCCTATATAGGGATCCCCATTTGAGCCATTATGGACCGCAAATGATGAAGAGGCTAGGGGAAAGTAACAAACTGCAATGTAGATGTCCCTTGAAGGAGAGACTCCGACGCTAATCCGAATCCACATTTAAATTAAGCAACAAGCACTGAGTTGGATCATACCTGCTCACTGTTAGCCCATCCAGATTCTTTTCTATATGTGAATCAGTAATAGAATTGATCTAAGTACCGTACATCTCTGGGTCCAATTTACTTCGTGAAGGAAAACGCTGTCAATTTTAATCATTCATAACATTTAAACTGTATACAGACTACATGTAATTAAAAATTAAGCGATCAACATGATTTTTATATACCATGATCATGACCTTCCAACATTTATATGAAAGTAGAGAGAAGAGAACTAGTGCTTTGCTAATTACTTGGAGTCTCTGTATATACTATATATAACAACTAGATTTTCACCAGCAAACATCTCGCGTGTGAACTCCTCATCTTTTTTCATGCAAATTCGTCTTTTGCACCCATTAATTCCAGTTCCACCAAATTCAGTTATACAGAATCTGGTGACAATCAAGTGCAAGCTTAAGAACATACAAAGGTGTGTTTAGACGAGAAATACTCATCGGTAGTAACCTCAGGACGGGATACTTGGGCAATATTTGGTCGTCTGTTTTGGGGAACTCTTGGGTGAGTTCAAGAGGAATGAGATTCTTTGCAGTGTCGAGAATCAGGTTGTTAAGGAGTTTTATCCCATTGGAGTAGAGCTTCTTAATGTTTCCAAAGGGGTCGAAATCGTTCATGGTTGAATCGAAGAGCGATTTGAGCTTTGGCACCAAGAATTGGGCAATTGAATTGAGGGAATGTGTTGATTTGGGGTAGCATCGGATGTGCTCTAGCCACGAAATTTGGTGGAGAGACTAAGGCACATGAGATCTCCAATACCTAGAAAGGGTTTGGGCAGATTCTAAACAGTTCAAGACATATTAAAGTAATTAATATTTTTAATGGAGTCCATAAGTTTAGAATATTAATGTGAATTAATAATATAAACCTATGTTAGAATGCTCCAAAAGTTATGGATCAAGCCAGATCTAAACTTAGCCATTGATTAGGGACTTAATCTTGGCCATTGATATGTCAACGAGAAACATATAAGAGGAGGCTTGAGGGTCAATTGGAGAACACACCAAGAGATCAAGATTTTGACTCTCTGGGGCTGGGTTTGCTGAGAAAGTTGAGAGAGTGATCTGGAGTCGAGCTGAGGGGCAGTGAATACAGAAGTAGAGAGGCAGAGATAGTGTCGGGAGGATCAACATAGTAGCCGGGAAAGTTGACGCAGAGGGTTGAAGCCGGAACTGCTGGTAACAACCGGAACTGCCGGGAAAGCTGACGCAGAGGGCAGAAGCTGGAACTGTCGGGAAAGCTGACGCAGAGGGCAGAAGCTGGAACTGCCGGGAACTACCGGGAAAGCTGACACAAAGGGCAGAAGCTGAAACTGCTGTGAACAGCCGGAACTGGCAGGAATGTTGGCGTAGAGGGAAAAAGACACTGACACAGTCCCTAGAGGCTGACGTTGGGGTTTTTCATGGGGCAAATTGGAGCTGAGGAGTTGTCGAAGTGTTTATACGGGTTTTCGGTCGAAGCATTTGTCTCCGAAGGAGAGGTACTATTGCCACGATTTTTCTCTGTTGGATGAGCCGGATTTGGCACCCAGATTGTATTCTGAAACTGCTTAATAAATCAAACCCTCAAAGAGTTGCACCGGTTTTCCCGCATTGGGTTTTTCTGGGGACATTAGTCCAAAAATAACGGTGTCATTTGTGTGCTTGTTTCTGTTTCCTTTAGTTGATGATCTGTAATGTGTTGAGCATGTACATGTGTTTATTTTCAGTGTTTACATGGTAAATAACTTGCTAATTAATCAGAATAAGTAGGAAGGAATAAATCAGAAAGTACATAGAGGGTTCTTAACTGTTAGACTTAGAAACTTCAACATGGTATCAAAGGGTGGTTGTAGATCACAAGAGAACTAAAGACATCAGTCGAGCAGAGCAGCAGCAGTAGAAAACAACTGTCTCGAGTGACAAAAGTTGTTCTTAGTAGCAAAACAACAACGAAGAGGTGACGCAGTGCCTGCGTCATCAAGTTCGGGCCAGGAAGAGGTTGCACAGAGGCTGAGGGAGGCAAAGACAGGCTCACACAGAGCCACGCAGAGGCTAGGAGGGTTGCCGCAGTGGGCTTAGGGAGCTAGTTTGCCGGTGCTGGGACTGCGCAAAGCCTAGGAGCTCTCACCTTCACGTTACTGGGGTTTAGGAGGCTGTGGATAAGTTGCAAAGTGGAGCTGGTGGGGTATTGTTGTTAGAACAATACCTAACCAAGGGTTTCTAGCCGAGAAATCCGGATCAGTGGTGCGGTTGCACAGACGATCAAAGTAGGGGGCATCGCGACATCGACTGAAGGATTTCCAAGAGGGAAATCAAGGCTTAGAGGGAGTCACATCAAGAACTTCCAGGGGGGAAGTAGAAAAGCAGCAGAATAACACTACACGGAGTAAGAGACTAGGATAGACTGGATAGAGCCTCAAACTTTGTAGTCTGGAAGGCCAGAATCTTATCTGTACTTGACAAAAATCGTGTCAAGCACTTCCCCTTGAAGACGATAGTGGTCCCAATTGACCCAGCGGACAATGACAGGCATGAGCAAGCAATGGCGAAGGCCAAGAGTATCATTCTTGATGGGGTCAAGGATCATATAGTACCACATATTGCCGAAAAGAATACGACATGGAAGATGTGGGAGGCCCTGACCAAGTTGTATGAACATACTTCTGTGCAGAGAAAGATGCTCCTAGAAAATCAGTTGTGGTCATACTAGATGCAGAAGGGAGAATAGATCGACACTTTCCTCGGTCGATTGAAGGAGATCCAAGATTAACTGACTTCCATAGGGGCCACACCAGATCCAGAGTTGATGGTGAGAACAACGCTGAATGCAGTCTCAGAAGACTGGGAGGTGTTTGTCCAGAGCATACTGGGCAGGACGAACCTTCCAAATTGGGAGGAAATGTGGGCGGCAAGCTGGCCAAGAAGAGATCAGGAGGGTGACCAAGACAGGAACCAACAACAAGGGGATCAGAATCAAGAAGGAGGACGAGGTGGATGCTGCCCTAGTATCTGAGGGTAAGTAAGAAAAGCAGAAGAAGGACCTCTCCAAGGTCAAATTCTTCCACAGTGGGGAGTTGGGTCATTATGCGACCCAGTGTCCGAGGAAGAAGAGCAAGGGAGAGGGTTTTGAGACCAAGGCAACACCAGCAAGGGGGGAGAAGGAAGTGGAGACAGACGATCACTGTGCCATGAGTGCACACACACCACTTGAGCGAAAGTGGGGAGACATTGAGCTGTGGTCAAGAGGACTACAGAAGATTCGGAGCAGGATCCTCGAGGTACCCAACCTCTTGGATTATACCTGGCTATGGGAGCCCCGAAGAGGAGTAGCAGGACTGGTGGATGTTGGTAGAGACAAATGAGGATGGAGCGGCAGAGAGAGCTACAGTGTAGGATTCCCACGACAGCGCGAGGCTAGCAGGTTGCAACAGTGCGAGAGGCACGAGAGTGTTGCACCAGTGCAAGATGCCACAGAGAGGTGTGAAACGGTGATAGATGCAAGGAGTTGTTGCAGCAGCGAAGAGGTTAGAGAGGGAGCACTTGTCAACGATAAAGGGAGCTTCAACATCAAGAGTGTCTCTAGCCTGACAGAGATATCAAAGTTGGGAGATCAGTTACTTACTTCTTAGTAACTGAGTTGCAATGCAACAGTTAGCAGTGGCGGTGCTATGGGCAGCAGCACGGATGTAGAGGGAGGTGTCGTACAGATGCAGCAGTGGCAGTGGCAGAGCCATGGGTAGCAGTACGTCATGCAGCAGTATAGATGATGGGTAGTAGGCTTAGCATCAGGGACCGATGTCGCATGATCAGAGTAATACTTAGTAAGGAATATTGCTAGAGCAAAATCCTCGCTAAAAGGGAGTGTTGATTTGGGGTAGCATCGGATGTGCTCTAGAAACGAAATTTGGTGCAAAGGCAAAGGCACATGAGATCTCCAATACCCAGAAAGGGTTTCGGCAGATTCTAAACAATTTGGGAGATATTAAAATAATTAATATTTTTAATGGGGTCCCTAACTCTAAACTTAGGGAAATTAAAATATTAATGTGAATTAATATAAAACTGTGTTAGAATGGTCCAAAAGTCATGGATTAAGCCAAATCTAATCTTAGCCGTTGATTAGGGACTTAATCTTAGCCGTTGATTTGTCAACGAG
>APFE030421357.1:0-16144 GCA_000404065.3 Pinus taeda
ACATGTATCTGTATGAACTAGCTCAAGAGGCATGCTAGCCGATCCTTCCTTCTCTGGAAAGTTAGTTCTGGTTTGTTTTCCAAACTGACATGATTTGTATATGGTGTTGTCAGGTATTTTGATATCTGGAAGATCACGAACTGCCTGATATTTGCATGCTTTCCTTATTTGTGAGAAGCTTAGATGCCCCAACCTTCGATGCCATAACCAGTGCTCATCATCCTTGCTTAGACAACATTGTTGTTCTCCTTCTTCAAATATGTATAGATTGTTTGGAGTTCTTTTGCCTTTGATCACGGTTTTACCTGTATCGAGATCACGAAAAAGACATCCATTTGATCTGAATATCACCTCAGTTCTTTGATGACACATTTGGCTGACACTTAGAAGATTATGCTTCAATCCATCAACATAAAAAACATTTCCAGCCTTGACTTTTTCTTTTAACCGAGCAATGCCTTTTCCTTTTATAGTTGCAGGAGTATCATTTCCAAAAGAAACTTTCTTTCCCTTTTCTAGAGCAGAGTAAGACTCAAGTTTTTCTTTATCACCTGTCATATGCTTCGAACATCCACTGTCAGTGTACCATAGATTTTCTTGTCCCTTTGCATAGAATGCTATCCCACATCTTTCTGTTTGTGGTTCCTTTATTCTCCATGTTTTGGTGCTTGAGGCGTGTTCCTTTTTCTGCTGAAACCTGCTCCTGCATTCAGAATCTTCATGACCAAAGTTATTGCAAATAGAACATTCAACTTCATTTTCAAGAGCCGAAAAGTTGTTATAGCTCCTTTTTGTAATTCCGGTCATATTCTTTTGTTTTTGAGCTTCTCTAGTCATGATTGTTTTATATGCAACACATTGAGCTGCTTTGTGACCAAAGTTATGACAAGAGAAACATTGTCCATTGAAGAAACTTCTTCCGTTATCAAATCTACCGGCCAAGTGATTGTAATCTCTATTGTTATCCATTCTTGAACCAAAATGAGAAGACCTTACCTGTGGCTGGTTGTAACTTTTGTTCACTCTTAAAACAGATTGCCCCTGATACCCTTTGTTTGCAATTTGTCCCTGCTTTACCTGATAGTCTTCATTGTGTTTTTTCTCACTCCTTTTTGCTGCATCAAGATAACTTCTTGAAGTGGATGCTTGAGAAGTTTCTCCATTATAGCCCAGACTTGTCTTGTTTAGAGGAGAACGATGTACATTGATAATCTCATCCAGAGTTTCAGATCCTTTGACAAACTTAAGATTAATAGCTTTTGTTTTCTCAATCTCTTTTCTAAGAGCAACAATTTCACCTTCTAACTTTTCAAAATGGTTTTCTTTTTCATCAATTTGAAATTGTAGAGTATCAATGATCATATTCTTTTCTTCTATACATCTCTTGAGTCTAGTAATTTCTTCAAAAAGGTTATCCACATCTATAGCATCCATATAATCATCATCTTCAAATGCCATTAACAGTTTATATTCATTACCTCTTTCATCTTCATCACTATTTGATAGACCATCACTATCTTCATGAGTATAGTAGCTTTTCTTATTTGCACCCTGTTTCTTGTTCCATCTAGCGGGTTCCTTTCCTTTATCCTTATAAGAACATTTTGCATCATAATGACCTACTCTTCCACAAGCAAAGCATTAAAAAGGTAACTTACCTCTGAACCTTCCAGAACCCCTTTGAAGATTTCTGACAAAATTTGATTCTTCTTCTTCTTCTTCTTCTGGTACGTGACTTGCTTCATAATAATCTCCTTTGCTTGACGCCTTGAAAGCAGCTTCTCTTCTATCTGATGGACCTCCCTTTCTCATTTCATAAGTAGTTAGAATTCCATGTAGCTGAGACATAGTAAGAATTCGTAGATTTCCTTTTTCTTCAATTGTAGATACTTTAGATTCAAACTTGGGGGACAATGACCTTAGAACCTTTTCAACCATAATAGCCTCTTTTATTTCTTCACCCAAATTTTTCATGCAATTAACAATCTCATCTACCCGAAGAAAGTAGTTAGCCACACTTTCATCATTATACATCCTGAGATTCTCATACTGAATCCAGAGAGTTTGAAGTTTAGCACGCTTTACCTGTTCATCTCCTTCGTAGCTCAAGACAATCTTGTCCCATATTTCTTTTGCTGATTTATATTGCATAACCTTCACAAACTCTGTTTGAGATAAGCATCCCAACAAAGTATTGATTGCTTTAGAATTTGTTTCATATTTCTTCTTTTCGGCCGCATCTGTAGGAGTAGCTGAAGGAAAATTGTAGCCTGTCTCTATGATATCCCAAACATCTGTACCAAGAGATTGAAGATATGCAGTAACTCTTACCTTCCAATAATTGAATTTTGTTCCATCAAAAATCGGTGGCCTGATAGATGCTTCCCTCTCGCAGTTGCTCATGATGAAAGATCTTCCTTCAAGCGATCAAGCTTCTTTCAGAAGGACCTGCTCTGATACCAATTGTTGAAAATAATACTGAGAGGGGGGGTGAATCAGTATTATCTAGTTCTTTTACCAAATCTTCCTTATTTACACTTTGAATTATTTTTGCATATCAGTACCATAAAATAATGAGCATGAACAAGAAAACAGACAGTCACATCAAAGAACACCAGATATAAGGTGGAAACCCTATGTGGGTGAAAACCACCTGCTGCAATATGTCTCTATCTTCTTTCAATTAGAAACTTCTTTTACAATGATCATGTACTAGTGCAGTCCTTTACCAGTACGCAGGCTGCAACCTGCAGAGAGCTACAACTCTCTCTCGTTTCCAGTCTCTCCTGGAAGGGAGCTACAACCCCCTACTTCTTTTCAAGGACCACTTTTCATAAATTTTCAAACTGGATCCATATACATCAAACGATCATCAAGTACATGTAAATTACACAGTCAGCTACAGTAACCAGATCAGCAATAACAGAACTAAACCGAGAACACCTTTTCAACAAAAAAATTCAGTCAACAGAAGATCTTAAGACAGATATGCAGTTTTCCTTTTACTGGCCTGCGTCGCTACGCACTTCACCCTCTGCTTCTCTGCGTATACCCGCAGAGTTCCTTCTGCTGCACTGCATGACCACGCACTGCTTCTTCTACTGCGCTGCGTACAGTACGCACCCAAATGCACTATCGCGCCGCGTACTGCCACAGTAGGCACGCACCCAAAAGGACTATCGCGCCGCGTACTGCCACAGTAGGCACACACATGAACCACTGTTGCTCTGCGTACCCACGCAGTTCTCCTGTTTCTGCTCTGCGTACCCACGCAGTCACCCTTCTTCTGCTCTGCGTACCTGCGCAGCTCGCCTTCTTCTACTCTGCGTACCCACGCAGAGGCATCGTTAAACACCTGCGTACCTCAGATTAGGGCTGAATTTGCAGATCACCAGTATGCTACAGTTAGACGGATGCCCAAATCTGATCAAGCGCTCGAGAGATCACCCTTCACAGATTCGCTTTCCACTTCACTTTCATATAGATCAAGCTTTTGAAACAATAACCCAAATATTTCAGATCTTAAGATATTCAACCCAAAAGCATACTTAAGCCAAATGATCTCCTTTGCTTTATATAGGCAAGCTCTTCCTCAAATCATGGACCAATACCACGGCCAAAACCATAATAACACAATACCGTCGGCTAAATACCAAGAGTTAAACATAAGGAACCCCACGTGTGCGCGCTTTACTGCCTTGAAGTGTGTGCACTGGGGGTACGCACCTCATGAATGGGTAACCTGCGTGTCTGGACGCAGTCCCTGTACGGCGTACCTGCGGGTACGCATCTTCTGAACTGTTCTCCTGCGTACTTCTTAATTTTCATCATATTGAGAGCCTTGGCATGGGTGTTTCCATCAAGTACAACATTTGTAACATATAACCTCATCAGAAACATAATGCCAACATCCTACATAGTATATGATGGTTGTTGTAGACTATCTTGGTCTTGTTACCTCACTATAGAGGTCTTTGGTAGTTGTTATACATGTTGTTTCTGTCATTTGATGTAAAGGTCATGATGTAATCATTGTCAAATTCAGTCATGTATGGACTATTTGTAGATTTTTCTCTACAAATCAGCTAGCTCACTGATATCATGTAGAGATTTCACCTGCAAATCAAACTGATATATGCAATGTACTAAAGCATAATACTAGATCTACATCTATCATAAACTTTGTGGAATCTATTCAACCATGAGAAACGTCAAGCATGAACACATATACCTGATAAGAAGGAACCAATCACACATAACACAGAATATATCACTGGGGAAAGCACCAACATAAAACCCCAACTCTGTATTATCAATCAAGTGGAAATCCTCAACAACATATAAAAAGAATCAGCTCAAAAGTTATCCTGCTCTCTTTGTACTCTGATGATGAAGCTCATGGACTGCCTAGGCCTAAATATATAAGCTACACAAGTCCCCCAAGCTCCTATTTCCTTGCCCAGTTTTGATTGGGGTCCAATGTCATAACATGTGTGAATTGGCCACATCAAGCCTGCTGTAACCTCAGGCCCAACTACGCAATCCATAAGGAATAATATTCCTTCTGCATGCAAGGAATATTCACAAGGAATATTCTAGAAATTGATAGTACATTGTCCCTCCATCTGATCTCAACTAGGTCTCTGTCTGAACCGATATGCATGAGTTTTCCATGAGTGAATACTCAGTTATCTAATACAGTAGTTACATGCATACAAGCATTAAATAGCTGAACTCTCATTAATTTAACAAACTGTTAAATTAATCTAACTAGACTTGACTTAGTTAACTGAGCCAACTAATTACAATTCAATATTACAACTCATCCTTATCTCTTTAACTGATGGATAAATTCCTCAATTAATAGATAAATTGTTGCATGTCCTGACATAGACTTCAAGTTTTTTTTTCCTTAACTAATTAACTCATGGAGAATTGATTATTAATTTGCAAACTATTTTTAACATCAAAATCGAATTTTACTTCCTATTTCTAGTCTAGGGACCGACTAAAATAGGAATCCACACTGAACTGCTAAAAATAGAACTTTTGTTTTTAACACTTCCATTTTTCATTCCCTATTGCCCAATCCAACATTGGTACCCAAACTGCTATTTTTAGCACTTCTATTTTTAGCAATTTCTTGTTGCCATTTTCAACACTTCCTCTCAACAAGAAAGGCTTCCTCTCGAACCTGATCCTGTAACTTCGAAATGTTCTGCATGCAACACTTCTACCAAGTGTGGTTGCTCTAGCAACTCTCGGAACAAAAGAAACTCCCAAATGGCCTCTTTGTTGGGCTAGAAACATACTCTAATGTTGAAGCTCTACCTACTGCTGACAAGTGCTCCCTCTTTGACCTCTACACTACTGCAACATCTCAATGCATCTCGCACCATTGCACACCTCTCTGTGCTACCCTGCACTAGTGCAACACACTTGTGCCTCTCGCATTGCTGCAACTTGCTAGCTTTACGTTGTCCTGGCATTCCCTGCACTATAGCTCTCTCTGCCACTCCATCTACATCTATCTCTACCCAATTAGTTAGTTCTGCTACTCCACATCGGGGCTCTCGTAGCAAAGTCGAATCAAAGAGGTTGGGTACCTCAAGGATCCTGCCCCTCGTCCTTGGGACGACCACTCCACATCATCCCACCTCCTACCTGGAGGTATGGTTGCATGTGATCCCTCTGGCCACCTGGCTTGAAGTTTCCCCTACTGAATGTCTCTGCATGAGTAGATGTCTCTACTCGATCTCCACTTAGCTTCCCCTGTTGTGGCTGCTCCACAACCTCTGGAAGCTATTGCACCAATCGTGGCTCCTCCAAAATCATTTGAGACTTCTTCTGGTGCTGCATGTTGAGAGGTAATATACTCTCCCTCTCAACCACAAAGTCTCCATCATTTGCCTTGCTACTCAAGGCTTTGCATGCATCTTTAACCTCAAGAGCATATAGGTTCTTGACCCGTGAACCGATTTGCTTCACCTGTCTAGTGATGATTTGTCTAAGGAAAACCTTTCCCTTATTGAAGACTACATCATAGCCTCTGTCTTCTAGCATCACGATCGACACCAAGTTTCTCTTCAGTCTTGGTACATACTTGACATCGGTCAAGGTAAGGCGAGCTCCATGCTCCCTCTAAAAAATAACCATGCCTACACCTGAGACACTATACTTCTCATCATTACCCATCGCTATGAGTATCTGGAGATCTTTGTCCTCCAAAGTACTGAACAAACTCTTGTCGTCAGTCATGTGGAAAGAAGCTCCACTGTTAAGAAACCAACCACTTCCCACCATGGATGAAACAATGCATGCGAAGAGTGTGAAATCCAATTCAAACTGTGAAGCAAGTGCCTCACCTTCAAATCCTTCCCCAAATCCCTTATTGGCTTTCCTCAGTGGACAATTTGTAGCATAATGGCCCACCTCATGACAACAAAAGCATCACACTTTCAATTTGTCAACCTTATTCCCACCATTGGAAGAACCGGATTTGGGAAGAGAAACCTTCTCCTTCCCCTTCTTTGCCTTACTCGCTAAGGCAAAGTTCTTCTCATCCTCCATGAATGAAGAACTGCCTCTGGTGCTTCGTCTGCTCTCCTCCTGCATCAAATTCGACCATAGTCGTTGCCAATATGGCAGTTTCTCCCTTCCATTAACTGAGTCCTGGTAGCTATGGTAGCTCTTAGGAAGGCCAAGAAGTGCTAAACTCACCATATCATCATCAAGTGTCATGACCCCTACACTTGCAAGCTCATCCTTGCATGTGATGAGCTTGGTCAGATACATAGAGATCATCTCATCCTTTTCACACTTGATCTTTTGAAGTTTGTCCTTCAGTTCTAGCTTCCTCTGATAACTGTTATTCTGATATAAATCTTTCAATGTTTTCCACATTGCAAATGGAGTCTCCTTCCCATGGAGGCTCGAGACAATGTGATCTTGCACTCCCTCCAAGAGAATTCTCCTAGCTCTAGCCACACACTTCTTCCATTCCGCCAATTGAGTAGCATTAGTAGGCTTAGGGACTTCTTGATCAGTGAAGTCCTTAAGGCCGTTATCTTCCAATATTGCTTCCATGTGATCCTTCCAAGCTATATAGTTTGAGCAGCCATCAAGGGCATACTCAAACCTCCAACCATAGAACGCCATTTGTGAAATAGATGTGATAAGAACTTGAGATCTATATCCCAAATAATAAACTTCAAATTCCTTCTTGTATACTATTCTTTCTTGATCACCTGTGCTCTAATACCATGTAGAATTTTCTCTACAAATTAGCTAGCTCATTGATATCATGTAGAGATTTCACTTGCAGATCAAACTGATATATGCAATGTACTAAATCATAATACTAGATCCACATCTGCCATAAACTTTGCGGAAGCTATTCAACCATGAGCAACATCAGGCATGAACACATATAACTGACAAGAAGGAATCAATCACACATACCATAGAATATATCACTGGGGAAAGCACCAACATAAAACCCCAACTCTGTGTTATCAATCAAGTGGAAATCCTCAACAACATACAAAAAGAATCAGCTCAAAAGCTATCCTGCTGCCTCTGTACTCTGATGATGAAGCTCATGGACTACCTAGGCCTTAATATATAGGCTACACAAGTCCCCCAAGCTCCTATTTCCTTGTGTAGTTTTGATTGGGGTCCAATGTCATAACATGTGTGAATTGGCCACATCATTATTCACAAGGAATATCCTAGCAACTGATAGTACACTGTCCCTCCATCTAATCTCAACTGGGTCTCTGTCTAAACTGACATGCATGAGTTATCCATGAGTGAATACTCAGTTATCTAAAATATAGTAGTTACATGCATGCAAGCATTAACTAATTGAACTCTCATTAATTTAACAAACTGTTAAATTAATCTAACTGGACTTGACTTAGTTAACTAAGCCAACTAATTACAACTCAATATTACAACTCATCCTTATCTCTTTAACTGATGAATAAATTCCTCAATTAATAGATAAACTGTTGCATGTACTCACATAGACTTCAAATTTGTTTTTCCTTAACCAATTAACTCATGGAGAATTAATTAATTAATTTTCAAACTGCTGTTAACATCAAAATCAAATTTACTTCCTATTTCTAGTCCAGGGACTGACTAAAATAGGAATCCACACTGAACTGCTAAAGATAGAACTTCTATTTTTAGCACTTCCATTTTTCATTCCCTATTTCCCAATCTAGCACTGGTACCCAAACTGCTATTTTTAGCACTTCTATTTTTAGCAATTTCTTGTTGCCATTTTCAACACTATTGTGGACAAGTCTTTTTGGGCATATGATGTAATTTGTAACCCCATTGTGATTGAGTGGTTGATGTCATAATATGTAAGCCCACTATGATTGGGTGATTGATGTAAGTTTGAGTCATTAGTGATAGGAAAAGTAATATTTAGTTGAGTCATAGAGTCATGTACTTCATTGTACATCCTTCAAAAATTTTAGCATGTGCTCAGGGGGAGCATGATCAATATTGAGTGTTCCTACTCAATAGTTCAGACCTACAACACCCAAGAGAGAAACCTTCATTCAACATTGTTCAACCCTTTTCCCTTGATGTCAAAGGGGGAGAGTAACTTGGTGTTTGAAAATATTGCTGCTTAGATGGATGTGTTTTACATGTATTAATAGGTGGTGGTGACCAAACACCAAAGTGGTTGTCATCAAGTCCAAAGGGGGAGATTGTTGGCATTATGACTAATGTGTTGTCCTTGATGGAAACCTACTTGAGAGTTTTCTTTTGATGGAAATTTACTTGATGATGATGTCAACATGATGGTAGTCAGATGAGTATTTAGGCCAATACGGATGTGACATAAAATTATTATCAGTTCAGAGACAAAAGAATGATAAAGATGAAGTTTGAAGAAGTATATGCAGGTTTGGTGAAGCAAATTTGAGTATACATGGGTTATGTAAAGAAAATCTACGTACACGCGTGGATATTAAGAAGAAAAGGCGCGTACATATTCCGTACCATGGTATTCTAAATACCAAGTGTATTTAACATGGTATTAACTTGTGGTATTGAGCCTAGAAATGGGTATTTGATCCCGTCTAAGAACACCATTGACATTAGTATGGTTTTGACCTATGGTATTGGATAAGGGATAAGCTATATAAGGAGATGAAGATCAAAGTGGTAGTAGGGTGTGCAAGTGATGAATATTTTTTCATGAATAGTTAGATGTGAAGCAAGTGTGCATGTAATGGGCTATTATTGATTTGTTTGATCTAATGGGCTATTATTGATTTGTTTCATCTAAAACTAAGTATACATCCGGGAATTTGATGATGGATAAGATCCAATAGATCTGAAATGACAATGTTGATTATGGGTTGATTTGATCAGTGATGATAGTTTCTTGACATGTGAGTTTTATGTGTATGCCAAGATCTGGGTATGTCTAATGTTATCTGATGCAACAAAGGTTTGTGCCAGTAATTGCAGATCTGTATGCAGATTTGATGACCTGAAAGGTGCGCACGCAAGCGAGTTTAATATTGTTAAGTCATGTATATATTCATATCTATACGTGGGTTTGTTTCCTGAAAAGTGCGTATACATGCGAAAATGCTTTGGGTTTTGATTAAAAGAGTGTCTGATCAGTTTAATTAGTCTTGTTGTGTTTCTGTTGTCTATCAATGAAGTCTTACTTGATGATTTGGGATTAATAATGATGTTTTGATTGAGAATTGATTGATTGAAGAATGATGAAGCTACTAGTTGTTTGTGATTCAAGAATAGTGATAGTTTTGTGATTATTTCATAATGATGCAGTGGATCTGTGTATGATTTAATGTTTGTTTCAGAGTGAAAGTGGTTCAGTTTCAGGGTTCAATGTTTTGAGATTTGTACGCGGGTATGCTTCAATTAAGTCACGTATACACACAGGTTTTCTACACAAAGTAGCGTATATATTTTTATAGTTTATTAATCAGGGCTTTCAGGTAATTCAGTAAGATGATGCAGTGTTTGGGTTCAGTATTAGTACTCTGGTTACAATGATCTAACTGTTCTAGTTTTGACAATAGGTTGATTGAGATGGGTTTAATTTGATTCAATGATTGGTTGATTTAGTTGATTCAAAGATTAGTTTTTTTCAGTTAATGATTGAGTGATTTGTTGTAGTGATCAGTTTCAACTTTGATGTTTGATTTTGGGCTTAAATAATGGTGGTGGGTCCAACATGAAAATTTGATGAAACGTGGCCTACAAGTTGTGATGTTTTGTTGCGAGTGGATCATGTCTGAAAATTTATGAAATCTCATCCATAGAGGTGTTGAAGGTTAGAGCCTTCAATGAGGAAGTTGAAGCTTCCTTCCAGTGGTAGCTGGTAAATCATATCAAGGGGTTGGAGCTCCCTTCTGGTGGGTGCCAGTAAATGAGATCAGGGGGTTGGAGCTCCCTTCTAGTGGGTGCTGGAGAAAGAGAGAAAGTTGTAGCCTTCTATAGGTGGGTGCCTGCATGCTGGTATGAGTCTGCACCAATACAAGATTGTAAAATATTTTCATTATAATAAAATATGAAGACAAAGACGAAAAAAATAATGGTTTTTTCTCACATTGGGTTTCCACCTAAAAATCATGGTGTTCATGTTTGTTAATGTGTTTCTTATGTGTGATGGTTTATTTTTTTATTACTACACATGGTTAGTGTTTATTTAATGTTTAATGAAGTATTAATGCACTGGATCAAGATAAACAAATGATGAATTAACTAAAAAGTAAGTTTACTGGATACACACTAGTTGTATTAATAACAATGATGTACATACGAGGGTTACCTTCAGTAAAGTCACGTACATAATATGGACATGGATTTGAAAAGTTTAATGATTTGAAAATATTGATTCAACCCCCCTAGTATTTTTCCAAACATTCATAACATGTGATTTACAGAATACGACCATTACAAGATACTATAGCTAATAAAACCATCTCTCACTTATCAAAGTGAATGGATCATCTCCCTGTACTTGATTCTCTTGTTGAACAACTTTAATAGTTGGTTCCTACACAGACACTTTGTCCTTCTTGAGTTGCTTCTCTGGATGGAGCTCCCAACATGTGGCTTTGTGATGTCCACCTCTGTTGCAATGACTAAAATCTTTTTTCTTCCTTCAGACCTGCTTAACCTTATTCTTTCCCTTATGTGGAGAAGGAATTTCACGTCTTGTCCTCTTTCTTTCTTCCATTATTTTCCAACACTTGGAAACTACATGGTTATACAAGCCACAAAAACTACATGGTTTTCTATGCCACAAGTTATGTTCATCATTAACAATTTTCTTGTAATCAAAATTAACATTAGAATATTGATACTTTTATACCTCATTTGCTTGTCTCTGGTGCAATCCTTGTGATGAGATATTTCCTTAGCTCTTCCTATGCAATGCGTACTATCATGAGAAGCTTGTTATGTGTTCTCATCATTATTTTTCCTTCATGATTTGGGAAATGGCTTGAATTTCTTTCCTAAAGAACCCCTTTCTTTTGCTTCCTTCAAGCATTCTCCTTCAGAGTACCCCAATCCTAAAATGGGTACCTCAAGGCTTCCAGCAAAAATAGCATCACGTGAAAGATGAAACTCAAGAAATATCAACATTGTTTACCTCAGTTGTTGATTCTGAAGCAGGTGATGATGGCTTCACTAAGCCTTTGTTGCACTTCAATGTTTCCAAGACCTCTTCCATGGCTTGTAATTGAAGTTACAATCCTTGCTTCTCCTCTTTTGCTTCTTCTATAAGTCCCTTCAATGTAGCATTTTCCGCTTGAAGGCTCTCGTTGATCTCTTCATTTTAATGATGAGAGGAAGATGAAGAGGAAGAACATTTTCCTAAATATGGAGATGGATCATTGTTCTTTGCTCTCCCTTTCTCCTGTTCCTCTTTTTCCATTTTCTCCTCATAACTTGCAACATTATATCTACCATGCATTCCATCTTGTCGAAGGCCTCACAAAGATCTTTGTTCTTCTCCATTTTCTTTCTTGTTTCATGTTCAATCTCAGGTTATCATTCACACTTGAAATTCACATAAGCAAGAAGACCACTCTAATAGCAAACTTGATCCAAATTCTCCCAACTACTAGAATTAACCAAGATCTTTTACTTCTATGATATTAGTAGAATTGCATGTGAAAGAGTATGAAAAACCACATGTGCATACTTTAAAGAAGAGGAAACATAAAGACAACTATAAAATTAAAGAACACACACAACTTGATAATGGAGTTTGTCTAGTTGTGATTGCGTCTCCAGGCCTGGCATCAAAGAGTGGGGAGGCCGCTTCATTAAATGTTGCAAGATGATGATGAATACATGATGTGTTCTTTGTCAATACAAGGGAGAAATCCCTTAACTAGAGTGGCATGTCTCTCCATGAGACGTTCTTCTATCAGAACTCTCACTCATATAATCTCTCCTTTAGCATGAAAAAATATCAAACTATCACATGAAGTGGCATACAAGGATCTCAACATCAAATCATCATCTCAACAAAAATAAAAAGAAGACATGGCATCAATGCATCTTATACCTCCACTTCTAGGGATGGCCTAAAAATGCACACCTATGCTGAACAAACAGACTACATAATTGAATTCCTTGCGAAAATTCGTGAAATCTAACTATAACCTTGACCCCCTTTTGACTTGGTTAATTTTGGGCTTGCCGAGAATATCAAAGATTCTCTTATGTTGGATGTTTTAAATTCTATTGCTCAGACGAAGAATCTAATCACACCATCATGTTGCTTATGAAAAAATGAGAAGAATGAGAATAAAGTTAGCATAATTTTGGCACCATAAAAAATTGGCCCCTAGGGAATCTTAAAGATTCCTAAAAACTTATTCATAGAGAATATTCTTTGGAATATTTCCTAACATATGATTTGACAATGTTCCTAGAATCTTCTTAAGATTCATGACTTCATTGGCCTGCTTACACCCTTATCTCTCATGTATTCTCCATGATTTTCTTTGAACCATTTGAATGACATTTTATAACAAGCTGTGAGGGTGAATAAGACAAAGTGTGTGATTGGAATAGTCATATTAAGTTACTTGTTGTTGGGGAGGTTTTGAGTTCAAAACACATGGACTCCTAATTTTTCTTTAATATGGTTTTAAAGCCCAATTTTGGCCTTAATATAGTTTTCAAACCATATAATATATGGAAATCGTATGTCCATATTTTAACGACTCCCAAAACCATGAGAATAAGTCAAAAATGGAGGTTGCACCATGCCAAGGAAACTTGGGCGTAATTTTAGGTTCCATGTGGCACCATATGATTGGTCCATGTGGTAGGCTCTCATTGGTCCACATCATCTCCCACCTACTTGCCATGTGTTGACTTGTGGTGCTACCATGTCACTTGCTTGTGGGTAAAACTAGTTTTCTAACTAGAATGCCATGGATTTCCACGTGGCACCCTGGGTTGACTTTGACTTTGTCTTTTTCCTAGTTTGACCAAAACTTTGACTAGCCATAACTTTTTCATACGAACTCATATTGAGGTGTCATTTGCACTGTTGGAAAGCTTATGAAGACCTATTTGATATGACCTTGGTTTTGATGCAATCCAATAACTTTCATTTTTGAGCCTTTCTTGAGTCCTCTTTGATTTTTGAGCATTTATGGAGCCACGTGGATCACTTAAGAATGGTTTGTTCTTATATCAATTTTGAGCTTGCAAATTGGTTTAAATGGCATGTGTACAAAGAGATAGATCAATCTCTGTTAGTCACATGAATACTTGCATTAAAATTTGTTGGCTATTAGGTCGGTAATTACCCATAGGCTTGGGAGAGATTGTTTGGAATATATACATATATATGAGTGTATAAAAATTTAGTGTAGTTATGCATTCAGATGCTAAGTTTGGGCCAAAGTAGCACAAGTTCAAGAGGGATAGCCTAGAAGGGCTTGCATATACCCTTGTATATCTATAGACTATTCATCAAAGGCTTAGGTGAAGGCCCTTATACATGCATTAATAACTACCAAAGCATGAGGCTGGAAATATAGAGATTTTGGAGGAAGAGGTTTAAGACCTAGTTAAACATGTGTTTGAGCATTGTGACCAAGCGTCGAGGATGGAAAAAACCCACATTATATGGCCAGATGCTTATGTCATGGGTCACAAAAGTTTAGGGCCCGAAGAAACATAGATATTCATGCCCTAAAATCCATATGACCAGAAGCCATGTACACAGGTGCAGGAAGGATAAATCTGTGTCATTGAAATCTAAGAGGTTTTAGCCATCCACGTGTCCTGGAGGTTCTATCCCAAAGAATACATTGGGAGCCCAGGGTAACCCCAACAAGATTCATTCGCCAGGATGTTGTGGTAGGTGGGGCCGAGTTTTAAGCATTTAGCGTACCGGGGTAGAGGACCCCCAAATCACTTATAATGTGAAATTTTATTTTACTCTATGGAGGAATACCAAGTGTGACCCACGACTAGCATGGCAGGTGATGTGTCCTCAGAGCCACATGGTGCCCCAGGAGGCAAGGCACATGTCAACTATATTTGGGTTTTTTTTGGGACTAGGTGGCCTGAAAGAAAGCGACATGTGGCATTCTTGGAGTGGAGCCACGTGGAGGGTGATGTTACCCCGGTGGAAAGGGCCACTAACATCACCCTAATGCCTTTTTTCCAACAATTTCTTATGGAGTCGAGTGCAATCCTTTTAGGATTTAATCCCCAGGGTGATGTGGCACAAAAAACCCCACCTGCATAGGCATAAGTGAGACATAATTGGTTAGAACTTAGTTGAGGTAGCGGGTGGCCAGGTTACTTATCCAAATGACCCCAATGATTTGAATGCCTTGCAAAAGAAATTAGACCAGGACAATGTGGGGTGGTGGAGCCTAAGTGCATGTCCACACAAAATAATGATTAGGCACATTGGAGGAGGGTTCATGAGGATCCACACAATCCTAGAATGTTCACCCCAAATGATTCGGCAAGGGACTGCAAGGGGAATTCCCAGAATTTAATCTCCAAGATAAGGTGTCAGGGAGAGATCACATGATGGTTGGAGGGGTTAAAATAGGGTTACTCTTATATTATATCATACATGAATTCTATATAAAGGGTCGTGACATGGTATGAGTGGTCAGTAGCTACTACATGGTGATGAACTGGCGTATGTCCTAAACAACCATGTAGGCACCACATGGCAGGTTAGATGATATGCTATTGTCTAAGTGACCAATACTTGGAAGGCCATATATTTTTATCTGGGAGTCAGATTGAGACAACTTTTATATCGTTGGAAAGGTCTCAACCATATAAATTTAAAGATATTATCCATTTCAAGTTTTGAGGAGTTTGAAGAAGGTAAAAAAAAATTGATCCTATTTCCATAAATGGATTTTAGAGTTTGATTCAGTATAGTAACTTCCTCCTTCTACCCTTAATGGGGGCTAAGGATGGTAGGAGTTATGTTATACTCTCTCTTTACCCTCTAGCCCTATCTCTATCTCCTTCCTCTCTCTCTCTCCCCCCCCATTTATCCTTCCCTACTTCACAACAACTCCCCTACAACTCTATCTATATCTTCCTCCCTCTCCCCTTCCCCCACTCTCCCTCCCTCTCCTCCTCCAATCTTCTTCCCTCTCCCTTCCCAACCCTATTTCCCTATCTTTCCAATTTTTTGATTCTCACACACTCTCTCTTTCTCCCGTCACTCACCCACTCATTCTTCCCCATCCCCTACTCTCTCTTTCTCTCTTTATTTCCTTTAACCCCTCTCTTCTTCCTGCCAACCCCACTTCAACCATTTCCTGTGTGTTAAAGTCCTATCTGTAGGAGTGAACACACATTCCTAGTGGAAAGAACACATGCACATTCCTAGTGCTAGGAATGTATGAACATTATAGCACTAGGAACATGCATGTGATTTTTTTTTATGTATAGCAGGAATATTACATTCACAATGAGTTGAATTCATTAGATATAGGTTCAAGATCACAAACTTGGTGGATTGGGTTGAAAATGCATATGAAATTATATTTCTGCAGGCTAGAAAAATCCTTTGTCCATGAAGCTATAAACACATACAGAGTTAACTATGTAGATTCTAAAT
>APFE030421367.1:0-11254 GCA_000404065.3 Pinus taeda
GGGGTCATGAGGGGTCGTGGGGGGTCGAGGGGGGGATTGAGGGAGGTTGAGGGGGGATGTGGGGGGTCGAGGGGCCTGATTTTTTTAAATAAACTTTTGTTTATAATTAAAACTCAACATTAGTTTTAATACTTTAGGGTTTCAATTCGTTTTTTTTAAATTTAATTCATTATTCGCCCTGGCCCCTCACTCCATTCGCAAGACGTTCCTAGTTCCTCTATAGCAGAGAAGAATTGGTCCACATATAGCTTCATCCACTCTATCAAGAGGAACAAGCTTACCTCTAAAAGAGCGAAGAAGTTAGTTGTTGTGCACAGTGCCCTACATCTTGAGCATAGGAAGGTATTTGAAGGGACCAACAACACGATGGGATGTTGATCCAAAGGATGATGCACAGGTAGATATGGAGGAGAGACAGATGGGGTTGGTTGGTGTGCCACTTACCATGTTTGAGAATGCTAGTGATTCAAATTCAGATGGTGATATGGTTGATCCTAATTTATTCATGCAGCAGCTGGATGCAGAGACTAGCAGGGCATTACCTTGAGGCTTGAGCAAAATTATTCTCGTTTATCTTTTGATATGTTGATGTTCTTATGTTATTCTGACTCTATAAAATTTTGACTCTTGATGTATCAGACTTGACTTTAGTCTTTTGTAATTCATAAAACTTGACTCTTGATGTATGATGTATCAGACTTGACTTTTATAAGTTTATGTCAATATTCATTGTTCATTATTCAATGTTCATAATAGGAAGTGGAACATCAATATGGTTTAAACTTTAATCATAATGTATATGTATGATTATAAATTACAATTTTAAATTTATATGATATTAGATAATGATATTCATATCAATCATCATGCTTTGCAGTTTTTCAATTCAAACCCAATTGTCATAGTGGACTCAATTTACAAATTATATTTTATATTTATAAGTTTTTAAGACCCTGACATCCGCCCACGTTTCCTAAAAATTGGTGGGGAGCTTTTGCATAGACCGTTCCCACGTATCCTTGCTCCCTCGCCCCCTCATCTCGGAACCTTGGTGGAACATTGGTTTATTCTTTTTTACTTCAAGCGATGTGTTCACTGTTAAGTCATTTCCCTATTGAGGTATCTAGATAATAGGTATTACTCATGAAACCTACGGATATTGTGCAATGAGATAATTTGTATTTCATTTTGCGTCAAGGACAATTGATGCTCACCAGGGAAAATTTATCTTGTCTATTCTCCGCAAAAATTGCAATGATAAGATTCATGAATGCTTGCATCTAGCCCTACTGCAGAATGTTTTGTGCTTAGTCGAATAGGATTAGTGCAAAATAATAGGTACGAAGGATTAGTGCAAAAGAATAAGTATGATATTTGCATACCAGTGTAGCAGTTTGTATGGCTTCAACAAGGTTCTGATCAACATTTTCCTTGTCATATGTCATTTCTTCAGCAAACCGCTTTAATAAAGCTACCATTACGTCTGTCAACCATAGCATGTCGTTAAGGATGCAAATAATTTTTAATTAAGCATGAATAGTTTCTAGAACTTCAGAGCATGAAATAAACTCAATAACCACACATTAATTAAACATTCAGTTTGAAAGATGTCAAAGAGTCGTTTTTCTCCCTCGTCCATGTTTCTAACTGATGGGTTTGGCTAAGTTTCAAGGTCACTTACAGGCACACAAGGAGTTGAGTGTTAAAGGAAATTTCATGTGTTTTGCAAAACCATGGGGGACCTCAAAGGGCCTGCATATTTCCAAGAGCCATTTCCTCCACATTGTTTCCATTCATAATAAGCCCTCAGCACCAATATACAGTCAACAATCTTTGTTGTAGAACCCTGCTGTAAGCTATCCTAAAGAAACAATAAGATTCACAAGGCAGAACAAAAACTTGTTAAAATCAAAGATTCAAATGCAAACATCCATACGAATATCAACGTGATTGGCATGCTCACCTGTTCTTAATGAGAAGCTTCAAAAGTAGGCAACTTCATCTCTTCAGCAGCTACAAGAAAATTCCTACGTTCTCAAAATATTGATAGGCAGATAAAGATCGTCCTTCTAAAGGAAGTGATGAAACATGATTTGCAATGAACTGCTAACCAGCCCAAGTCAATTACCAGGGTAGAAAAAGTAAGGCTGGATTTCAGGACAATAACAGGTTTCATCAAATATGTGAACATTCCAATGGGCATAAATGGTATCCCACCTTAGACATTGCTCCTGGTTGAACCTTGTTGATAAGATTACATAAAATGATGCCACGTCTCAAGCAAAGACAAAACTCCTCAGATGGCTCACATGGCATATCTAGAGATCCAACCATGCTCTTTATCCATGTTGTAGCTTGAAACCTTCTATTAGCTGTAAAATATCATACATAACAAGAAGTGTAGTTAAGGTCAAAACCCTCAAGGTTTCAGTCAAAACAGAACTTATTTCAATTGTAGAAAATAGAGTCCTCGTTAAACAAGATATATAATCTATATGAGAAACTATTATCAAACCTCCCAAGCCAGACTGAAAATGTGGGTTTAATAAAGCACTGAGGCATATGCAATTCAAATCCAAAATCAAACATCACTAAAATTTGATTTGGTCAAATGAGAAGATCCATTCATATTGATATAGAAGTACTGGATTATTCTAGAGATGAGTTATTCAACATAGCAGCTTAATATCAGTAATTGCACGAAATAACGAGGCCGAGGGTTTGGATGTACTTGTCCACACACAGGTATGAAACCAATAACGAATGAATGTACTTGCAGGGCATTTGAGATACCTATAGGAGGGCATTTGTCAAGCTTTTTGATCTAAATATGTGAAATCAAGTTGCTATTGAGTGCAAGCATGAAAAATCTTAGGGTTAAGCTCTGTACTTTATAATTAACATCATAACAAAAAACGTAGCATCAAAAATAGGGGAAATGAACCCTAAAATAAAGCCCAAGTCATCATAAAAAGAGATTGAAAAACTAAATATAATATCATTAGTTCACCTGCTTCCTCTGCTTTCAGTAAAGCCAAACGACCATCACAAATGCTCTTAGCTTGCAACTAATACCTTTTTCTATGTTAGAAACCTGTAAATTCATGACAGTCCTGAACATATTGTCTACAAATGCCTCGTGCCTTCTTTGACTAAACGAACTTCTGGGAGGAGGATAGAGAGAAGTGTTGGGAACCAATGGGGTAAGGACCTGCTTACGCCTCCACTAAAGCCATTAAGGGTCAGCTGAAGGTGTGTCTCTTGATCCTCTGAATGTTCACGCACTGCCTCAATGCCCTGCTCCCACCTTATTGTTGGAACTTAAGAGATCAATTTTGGTTGATTTCGATATTCTTGACTAAAAAAAT
The DNA here is from genome assembly GCA_000404065.3 of Pinus taeda. Taxonomy (NCBI): domain Eukaryota; kingdom Viridiplantae; phylum Streptophyta; class Pinopsida; order Pinales; family Pinaceae; genus Pinus; species Pinus taeda. Next base: position 3,369 of record APFE030421367.1, read on the forward strand.
CAATAATGAACTGGAAAGAATCAATCGTGCCAAGTCTGAACTCTGAGCATTGATTTGTTGCAGTAGTGGGCACGGCGTTGCGACTGCTTGTTCGCACGTATTGTAAGCGATAGTGGGCATGAAGCTATACCTGCTTGTGCGCAGAAGGTGGCCATTAACGAAGGCGAACTGTTCTCAGCGGTAATGCCCTCCAACATGGCCTGAAACTCCACTATGCCAACTGTTATCTATGCTAGTACAGAAGTCAGATTGTCATTCGAAGGAGTGCAACAAAAATAGGCATATGCCTATCAGTGTAATCAAAATAAACAAGTAGGATAGCTTAGCACAAACCTTTGTATCGTGGATAAATTTTCAAATGTACAAAGCTAGCGACCAAAATAAGAGTCACAAATGCTTACTCCCACACAAAATTGAGGAAACAACAATAATTCATTTCTACTTTCAAAAATAATTGCAACAAATGACAATATTCATTTGTATTTTTAAAGTCTTTAGACAACTAGAGAGCACATATATTGTTCCAAAAGCTAAATGTTCACCTGAGTTTTTGATAGTTTTAGAGAAGCTTTAGATCTTTAGTCTCATGTTTCTGTAGCCCCACAACTTTTAAAATTCTAACTTGCGAGCCTTTGAAACCCAATAGAAAAATATATAACATAGTGAATAAAGTCTTTATAATTCCATAGTTTACCCATCAGTGTGCTTTCTTTTTCATCCTTATGTTTCTCTTCACATGATTTCTTCTCTTATATGTTCAATGCTTTCCATTTAGTTTTCAAAATGGCTACCATATCCTTGAAAATGGTATTTGGATTCTCATATTTCACCTATTGGAAATATAACTGAATGAATTGGAGCACTTAATTAAAATGAGCATTCTTAAAAAAACATGTGAAGCGTTCATATAATAGAACATAATGAATTGCAAATCGCAAGCCAAAAGCCCCATTTAAGTTTAACTCGACCTGGCACAAGAATGAGGAGTATACCAAAATGGTCATTGATTATTGGAAATCACTTCCCCCTGCTCCTAGACAGTCACACACTGAATGTTTTGCTAAAAAACTTCTCTGCCTCAAGCACAAAACAATTGACTGGGCCAGAGAAATAAGAGTAAGGGATGATCACCTCCTTAATGATATTGAATTTGAACTTGCTAATCTGGTTGGAGCGGATGGTCGGGTATTTGAATCTGCGGAAGAAAAAGATCACCTGATCAAACTTGAAGCAGAGAGGAACAAAATCCTAAAGGACAAAGAGGAAACCTAGAGACTCAGGAGTCAAGCCATTTGGCTTCAATCTGGGGATGATTATATACAAAGTTTTATCATCAATTTTCAAATGGTCGACGGGCCATCAATATTGTCTAGAATTTGGAGGATGATTTTGGATACTGGGTACAATCATTGAATCATCTGGCCACTCTCAGTACCTCTCATTTCAGTGGGCTCTACAAAGCACCACAGGAAACTACTCTTGCTGAGATTATCAAAGTGGCAGGTGTGTTTCCTAGATTTGTCAATCATGAAGCTGCAGAGGATCTCATCAAGCAAATATCTATGGGCGAATTGGAAGGCACCCTCAAATGAATCAAGAAAGACAAGAGCCCTAGACCAGAAGAATGGCCAATAGAATTTTATCTTGCCTTTTTTGAAGTACTTGGCAATCATCTGCTTCAAGTTATTGAAGAATGCCAAGTAAGTGGCCGAATGTATGATGCATTTAATTCACCCTTCATTGCCCTTATTCCCAAATCTGACTCCCCTCTGACCTTCAATGACTTTAGGCCCATCTCTCTTTGCAATTGCATGTATAAGATCATAGCCAAAATTATTGCCAACTACCTTAAACCTATTTTATCTGAGCATATCTCTCCGAAACAGTTTGCCTTCCTTAATCATCGTCAGATTCATGAAGTTGTCGGCACCACCAAGGGGGTCCTCCATTCCATCAAGATCAAGAGGCTAAAAGGTATGATCCTAAAGATTGATTTAGCAAAGGCATTTTATCGTAGTAGCTGGCTATACTTGAGAATGAATTTGACTCATTTGGGCTTCCCCATAACTTTCATCCAATGGATCATGTGTTGTATTTCCAATGTTTCATATAGTGTTTTTATCAATGGTTTCGCCTCTTCTTTCATGCTAAGTAGGGCCTTAGACAAGGTTGTCCTCTCTCTCCCCTGCTTTTCTTGCTGGTCATGGAAGGCTTGAGCCGGCTTATATCTGAGGAAAAAAGACAAGGAAGACTTCAGGGTATTAAAATCACCAACAATTGCATCCTTACCCATCTACTATTTGTTGATGACATCCTCATTTTCCTCAATGGATCGATTGGTGACACAACTGCATTTTCTTCTATTCTCAGATCCTTTTGCTTTGCCACAGGAATGGAATGCAATCAACATAAATTGACTCTGACTGCTATTGGTTGCTCCCTCAATGAAACTCACAATGCTCATCAACGATTTCCCTTCACTATTCTCCCATTTGATGATGGTCTTAAATATCTTGGATTTCGACTCAAGCCCATACATTATAATATAGCTGACTGGGTATGGCTTGTGGCAAAAATTGCAAGGCGACAGAATATATGGCATCACAAATGGCTCTCTAGGGTTGGCTGACTCACTCTTATCAAATCTATATTGAAAGCTACACCAGTGTACTAGATGTCCTTGACTTGGATTCCAAGGGGCATATTGCATAGAATACGATAGTTGTGTTGCATATTCTTATGGAAAGGGAAACAAGAAGGTCATACATATGCATGAGTTAGATGGGATCTCATTGCTCTCCCAAAGAAATAGAGCGGATGGGGCATGAAAAACCTTGATGCTTTTGCAAAAGCATTAGCAGGAAAAATGGGATGGCAAGTTCTTACTACAAAGAATCTATGGATTGGGGCGGTCATATAGAAGTATATTAACCCTCTCCATCTTCTTGATTGGATCAGGCGACCAACATGGAGCGGTTCTGAACTCTCTATCATACATCTGTGATGGATTAACCTGGAGGATTGGTAATGGTAACCTCGTTTGCATTGGCATGGATCCTTGGTCTAGATGTGGGAATGCTTTTCATCTTCCCCCTAAGCACCTACACTTCCTCTCGATCGTAGGTATCATTAGACTTGCTCAATTTGTTGATCAGGACAATTCTACTATTTTCTATCAAGCCTGGAAATCTGCTGAACTATAGGGTATACCTAACATCTAGCACAATGATTGGCAATCCTACATTAGTGCACTCTTAGAATCACATGTTCGGATCACTAAGGGAAAGGATGAGCTCATCTGGGCATGCAGCATGGTTCCTATTCTCCTAAGGAAGGATATCTTGCCAACTACTCTGCACACAAACCCCCCGCTTCTGGTTGGTGGTGGAACGCTCTTTGGAAGCTAAAGGCACCTCCCAAGGATAAATTATTCATGTGGTGTATACTCCGCAACAAAGCCCCTACAGGGGACAATCTACAGAAGCGATCATATTTCGGACCAACATGGTGTATACTATGCAAGCAGGCATCAGAATCTATTGAACACTTATTTCTATTATGTCCTATTAGCATTTCTCTATGGCATAATGTACTTGCAAATCTACACCTTCCCAATCGTTGGCATGGAGCTAATATATTGGAAGCATGGCAATCGAGGTGGTCTGCTGCACACCTAACCAAGATTAGGAACCTCCATCCCCTGATATGTTGGTGCATTTGGTTGCAAAGAAATAAACTTATTTTTACGGGCACTGCTTCACTATGCCTCAAGCAATAGCACATCTCAGATCAATATATAACAGTATATCGGAGGATGATTGCCCTCACACTACACACAATATCTCTGCAGAGATTATCGACGGGAACATCCCTTGGGCATATTTCGAAGGGTCAACATAGTAGCAAGGTTGTGGTGGGGGCATGTTACTACATATTTGTTAATTTTAGGTATGTTCTATGCTTAGAGCAATTTATTTCAATTTTCGCAGTTAGCTCAATATCTTTTCTAGATTAGCAATCACATCAACATTAAAGTAAACTATAGATAGAACATAAACATAAATCGCAGAAGATAAGCCAAGACAAGAGGACACGAGATGTGGCACTAGCCAGGGACAAACCCCAATGTGGGGAAACTCTTGACCAATTCTTCTTTTATGTTCTTCAATAGTTCAGTAGAGAGAGAGAGAGAGAGATAATACATTTACAACAGAAGTCAATACTTTGACTTATCTAGATAAGAGCAAAGATCATCTCTAAGAAGATAATAGATGAGATCAGTTGAAGACATGTTGCTTCAACTGATTCTCCAAGGTGACTCCTTCACGTATCATTTTGTTGCATCCCATCATCATGCTGCACCTCACCGTGTTGCACCATGCTGCACCCATCATCACAATGCTGGACCTCATGACCATGTTGTACACATCACACTGCTGCATTGTTGTCCCATCTGTCATAACCGTGTTGTCATACAACATGTCTCATGTGCTTGCAGCACCATGCTTGCCACTGTTGTCCATGCTTGCCATGTTGCACCATTCTTGCCATGTTGTCCATGCTTGCCATGTTGCACCACGTTTGCCATGTTGTCCATGCTTCACCATGCTTGCCATGTCACAGTTGTCCCATGCATCTATACAACACTCTATACCTTCTTGTCCCATGCATCTATACAACACTATGTACCTTGTTGTCCCATACATCTATACAACACTATGTACCTTGCTGTCCCATACATCTATACAACACTATGTACCTTGATGTCCTATTTACTTTGTTGCACTAGTTAGCAGTGGTCCCACTTGTGCCACTGTTGCACAATTGTCATAGTTGTCCTATGTCATTGGGTTGTCCCATTGTCCTATTTGTTAGTGACATTGCAGCTCCTATGTGGCAGTATCTAACATCTCTGTACTATTGTTCATGGACAGAATTCAATCATTGGTTAAGGCACCCTCCTATAACCTATAGCATTCTAACAATCAGCCCATAACTCACATTGAATTATGCGGCCTCCCTTTCTTTACAAGGTAGGTGACCTTGCTAGTTGAGGAGACACCTACAACTCCATGTAGAGGGTTGTTTTGACCATCAAAACAATACTTACAGGCTTGTGGCTTTCACGCAAACCTTGTTGCCTCTTCAAGTGGTCACAAGAGTGACCTTAACGTCCCTTCTTCTTCACTGAAGTAGGCGTTGGATTGTTGCCTTCTAGCCCAACTCCTAGGCCCTCCTAACAGTAGCTCAGTCCTCAAAAAGACCCATGACTTTGTTGTAGCTAGGACCTATTAGGGCAGCGTATATCCTTATCTTGACTACGGCTAGGTTACCCTTGAGATAGCGTAGGTTAGGGTTACCTTAGGATAGTGTTAGGGTTGCCTTCCATCTGCATCTAGGGCTACCTTCCATCTGCGTCTAGGGCTGCCTTCTATCTGTGTCTAGGGAATCATCTTTTCCTCCAACGTCTAAGGCTTCCACTCCTAGATTTCTCTTCCACTAAAACCCAAGACAATTGGAAAGAAATCAAGATAGAAGAGTGTGTGAGAAATGACTCTCAAGTCATCTCCTTTTATACTAAAACATTGAGCACATGTGGGGTTTATTTGGTTGTTGGCCAAACTTGACGAATTGTCTTATAACACAAATAAATTCATAACTCCATGAATACTTATTGGAATCAGATGATCTTTAGATCAATCCTACACCTCTCGATGAGAGGGATCCATGAAAAAATATCAGCGGCCATAAACAAGATGACCCACATGGAGTTTGGCCCTACTTGCCAATTTTAACACTCCCTCTCAACTAAGGAGAACTCCATCTGCTAATCCATATGTCTGATTGTACTATCAGTGCCCTGCACTACTCTGCTCTGCTGAACCATGAAGAAGAAGAATTGATCGAGAATGTCTCATAAAATTCTCTACTAACCCGACGTCAGTTTTATTGATCCCAGATCAATATAACAAGAGAGTGTCTCAAACCACTCATACTAATCCCATATCAGTTTCATTGATCCCAGATCAATGGAGGTCATCCTAGCATAGGGAGTACGGTAGATACAATGATGCGTCCATCACTAGTACTACTATGGTCCCTAACCCCATTTCCCTGCTCATTGGCCAGATGAGAGGTACTTCCCATGAGTCCCAAACTACATGGGTAGGATGCCTCAACAGGAGAACCATTCATCATGTCCCTAAGTCGCCTCGGAGTATCACAAGGAAGGTTGAGCCATTCACCCTGTACACAATGCACCATTAGGGGAGGGTGAATCACCCTATGGTCGCTTGTTACTCCAAGCAGTACCCCAAGCCCCCCGAAGCTCCCAGAGCTTAATGCATGCATCATATAGAACCTTTATAAGAAGGTCTCTCAACAACTCCAAGTCGTTCGGGAAAGTCACAAATTTGACCTTTCCCAGGGCTTTAACAAAATGTTTGCAACCTGTACATTAGTCTCAATGCAGTAGAGCCTCCTCACTCATCGAGGTACCATATCCCAGATAAGGTAGTATTTGATGTCTATACGCTGGAGCAAATCATAGAATATGGGATTCCTCAACAATCGAATCCCCCCTGGTTGACACAGAGGATCCCGGTGGTATCCATCATGTGTACAAACAGCTCGCTGAAGATCTTCCACAACTAGGAAGCTTCACACGAGATCATACTCGTAGCTATGTATTCGGTCTTAGCAGTGCTTATAGCAACCGACTTCTGCTCCCTGCTCATCCAGGATATCGAGCAGAACCCGAAGAGAACTAGCACTCGGAAGTGCTCTTGCGATTCTCCACACTACCTGCCCAGTCAGTATTCGAATAATCATGCAGCTTCACATTTCCAGTAGTGTATCTCAATCCATGAGAGATTGTGCCCTGAAAATATCTCGGAAAGTTCTTGGCACCAATCCAATGAGGCCCAACCAGCAGCACAATTTCAACCCATAGCTACAGAATTTTGGCCTCCACTGAAGGTCTGAAATTTTCGAACCCTTGCAACTACTATTGCATCCACACTTGTGATTGAAATTTAGCCTTCCAAAGCTTCCCAGCCACTTCACTTGACTTGCTTCCTTGTCTAGGGCTAGTAGGTGACTTATTAAGCCCTTCTAGCAATTTTGATCCTCTACCAAGCCGACTTGGTCTCGAAGGGTATTTTGACACTTTTAAATACAAAAATAATTCTCTTTACAAGTTACAATCTGCCGATGGGGTCTTCAAATAATGAAGATGGCTCTTTTGACTTCTTGACATAGGACAAACCCTTGAAGCACTCAATGGGTGCTTCACGTCTAAAATAAAAGACCTTGAGCATGAAACCCATGCTCCAAAAAAATAATAATTTTTCTTTCATTTTACAATATACAAGAATCAAAAGAACATTTCATATATATGAAGACTGAACCTAGTTACACATTTTTCAACAAGACTCAGGGACCGACTAGAGTTTGGGTGATTTGGTGAGCCTTGGAAGGTGCGCACCACAGAGGGACTGGCAGGTCACAAAGAAGAAAGTACCACTTCGGTTCTGGAACTAACCGGAGACTTGTGCTGAGAATTTCTTGGCTCACCATGAGGTGCCCTAATAGGTGGGCATCATAGAGGCACTCCCAGGTCCCAGAGAACGATGTGCCACTTGGGCCCAGATTCGGTGAAGCAAAGCGTAGTGGTTGGAATCATCACTGTTGAGTTGGTGCCTTGGCCATGGATATGCTATTATTATTGGTATCGTTTCATGTGGAGTTGGAGCCCTAGCTCAAGGGTGACATACGATTGAGAGTTTATGAACCGTAAGGTCTATGGTTGGAAGGAATGTCAGAGATCTGTAACCTGCAGCAACATTCACAAATAAGTATTTGAGAACTGGTTTTATGTTTATTCC
>APFE030421368.1:0-17966 GCA_000404065.3 Pinus taeda
GTGAGTTTTCCTTGAGAGGGAGCTTCAGCTACATGCAATTGATGAGATTTTATCTCCTAAGTTTGAGGAGCCTCAAATTGTTGTGGAGTAGCTGCATGCAAAGGATCTGGGAGTGGAGACATCCACTCAGGCAGAGTCTTCAAAAGAAGGGAGAAAGTGCACCAAAGAGGTGAATATATTGCTATTGAATGCTAGATAGAACATGGGAGCACCCACATCATAGCGTAGACAGAGGAGGTCAGTTGACAGATACACTGGATACGTGGCTCTTATGATTAGATGTGTTGTGATAGAGCCATCTTCCTTTGAGGAAGCAGTGCAGTAGCCAATTTGGGTTGATGCCATGGTGGAGGAGTATGACTCCATAGTTTGTAATAGTGTTTGGATATGGTCTTGAGACTAGAGGATAAGTCTCTAGTGAGCTCCTATTGGCTTTACAAGGTAAAGAAATTTGCAGATGATAGTGTGGAGAAGCATAAGGTTAGATTTGTGGCTTGTGTATTTTCACAGGTAGAAGGGATTGACTATGATGAGACCTTTTCTCCTGTTGCAAGGTACTCATCAATCATATCTATATTGGAACTATGAGTGTAGATCGGTTGGAAGATACATAAGATGGATGTGAAGAAATCGTTCCTTAATGGCACGATTGAGGAAGAGTTGCACATAGAGCAGCTTGAAGGTTTTGAAACCTTTGACCATGAGTCACACGTGTGTCGGTTCAAGAGAGAATTGTATGGGTTTAATAAAGCACCTCGTGCTTGGTACACCAGTATAGATAACTACTTCATTGGGTTGGGTTTCATGAAGAGTGAAGCAGATGTGAACCTATACCACATAGTGGTGGAAGGTAAAATGTTGATCATTGTACTTTATGTTGATGATATCATACTGACAAGTGATGATCAGTTGATCAAATCTTTTAAGGAGGACCTTGCAAGAGAGTTTGAGATGAAGGACTTGGGGCCCATGCATTACTTTTTAGGCATGGAAGTATGGTAGGGTGATGGGGAGTTTTTTATGTCTCAAGGAAAGTATGCCAACTCGATACGCAAGAGGTTTTGCATGGGGAGATGCAAGCCTATGAAAACTCCTTTAGCTGGTAACTGGAGGAAGGAGGACGCTACATCGGGAGAGGTAGTGGAAGTTATTGTTTATAGGTAGCTTGTGGGTTCATTCATGCACTTGGTGAACACATGACTAGATTTATTCTATGCAGTTAACCAACTGATTCAAGCGATGGTTAGACCTACCAAGTTGTATTGGAAGGTGACAAAGAATCTATTAAGTTACCTCAGTCGCACTACCCATTATAGATTATGGTACAGACATGAAGAGGGAGTGAAGCTTCAAGGTTTGATGGATGTAGATTGGGCGAGGAGTCCATCCAACCGAACAATCACATTAGGAGGAATTTCCAGTATTGGGTCAATGCAATTTCCCAGTACATCAGGAAAAAAAGATCAGTTGCACTCAGTTCGGGAGAGGTAGAGTAAATGACTGCAAGTAAGGCAACATGTGAGGCCATCTGGATGAGGAAGATCTTGGTTGGTATTTTTGGTTAGCAGATGGATCTGACAGTGATTTACTCTGATAACTATAGTTGCATCAAACTCTCTAAAAATGTAGTTTTTCATGATAGGTCCAAGCACATTGATATCCGATATCATCATCTCAGAGATTGTGTATTGAGGCGGACCATGTTGTGAGATTAAATTCCCACGAAGGAGAAATACATTGACATTTTGACAAAGGAATTGTCAAGATGTAAATTTGAGTTTCAAAGAGATAGGATCGGGGTAGTAGATATTCACTTTCTTGTTGAGAGGGAGTGTTTAGAAATGGCAACAAGAAATTCAAGTTTAAATTTTTTATTGAATTTAAAATGAGAATTAAAATAGAATTATATTCTCATAGAAACTTGTAAATAGTTAATTAAGTTTAATTGGCTTAATTAATTAGGAATTTCGAGTTGGAAGTCTATTGGAAGTCATGTATATGTTCTACCTAAATTTTAGGGGCCCATTATGAGTTTAGATTGAGTTGTAATTAGATAAATCAGTTTACTGAGTTATAAATAGCTAAACTAGTTTTAACGGTCTATTGAACTAGTAGAGGATTAGAAGTCAGTTAGTGAATTTGTGCATCCACAAGTGCTACTCTAGATAATTGAGATTCTCTCATCAAAAACTCATGCATGTCAGTTATGAGAAAGACCTGGCTGAGACTAGAATGCAGGGACAATGTACAATCAGTTGTATGATTTATTTAGTTGTATAGATCATGCATGTAATTAGGAAGAGGACTTAGATTGGATTTTGTAGTTTTGGAAGCACTGGATTCCCATTAATATGGCCTATTCAGCCTAGGAATTGTGCAAGGAAATAGGGGTTTGGAAGGTAGTGGAAATTGGCTAAGTGTTGGCTAAGAGCAGGCTTGTGAGGCAGAGAGTTGAGCATAATTGTGCGGAATTGTTCTAGTGAGAATACGCTTTGTGTCTTCATTCATATTTATGATTAATCCAATACAGATAGGTGGGATTTTGAGCAGTTTTTTTCCCCAGTAAAAAAATAAATAAAATAAAATAAAATAAATAAATAAAATAAAATAAAATATATATTTTGTTATGTGCCATTGATTTGTCTTATTCTTCTTCATATTGTTTTCATCGATATATTGGATTCCATTGGTTGAATGTAAAAGTAGATTCATGTCTCTTGTTTTAGTATATTACATGAGCTCGTGAATCTGCAAGAAAATCTACATAGACTACCTTCTATCTACAACAATATTAAGAAGCAAACTAACAACTGTAAATATTTCCAAGGAATCATAAACAATTATCTAGCTAAGAATGAAACTTAACCTAGGCAATGAATAAAGGACAAACTTTTTTTTTGGGCTGTGAGAATGGGCTCCCCTAGTCATGATCCCATAAGGGAGATGGGCTAAGGGTCACTGTCACAATATTTTCTGGTATATTTTCCTTCACTAGTCTGCAACACTAATCTACTCGTTAAGCTAATGAAAGCATGGATGATCAATAACTTAATCAACTTTCTTAGCTACAAAAAAAAAAAAAAAACTTCAGTAGTAAACAAACATTCTAAGCTAATAATATAGATAAAAAGGAGAGGAACTTATGCTGCTATGGTTGGGCCCTAACCCAAGGGCTTTAGCCCTCTAAGTCAACTCAGTGCTGGATCAAAACAAAAATTCTTAGTATCATAAAAATATCAAATACATCATAACAATAATAGTCAAATGTGCTTCATCTTAATGGCCTCTTGGCTAAACTAAAACATTGAATCCTAATGAGTCCCTTAGCTTTCTTATTTATACAAAATTGGAGCTACCAACATCTCCCTATAAAATAGGGATACTTGGCTGCCTAACTCGAGAATAATGTTTTTTTGACTGGCACTAGCTTGGCTGCCAATGAATTCGGCTTGCTGGCTACCAGTGACACTGAGCTAATGAAATAGAGTGGGAGAATATTTGAATGATCTGAGGAGTTAAGGAGGGAGACTACTTCCTATAATCTCTCTTGCTTGTCTACTTTAAGTCCCTCCACTCAAGTCAACTCAAAATTGCTCCAATTTCCTGCATTTAACACACATTATGCAATAGTACATAGTAACTCACTTTTACTCTTCTCACTAAGAAAATTATAATAAAATTTGTAAATAAATGTGGGAAAAGACAATTTAATAAGTTGGAGACTAGCATTGTGACCCATATAGTTTACCTATTGATGGGCCTCATCAACCACTAGGACAACCTCATTATTCTAAATCTTATGAGATAAGTCACTAGCAAGTGACCTGTAATGGTCTCAAACTCTTTTTTTTTAACTTTTAAAGGAGTTTTATTCCCCGTTGAATAATAATGCAGTGACCGAGTTACATAAATCTTGATCCTACCCAATGTCCTGCTAAAATTGGGCCTAGACTGTAGTAACATAAATCCCAAGGTCTTGGTACTGTCGAATGTGCTATGACAATATGATCTAGACTATAGCATCGAAAACCCTCATTGCAAAAAGAGTCTGATCTACACTATGAAAACCCCAACTTCTAAATCTGAGTTGCACAACGATGGAAGAAGCCTAATTGCTGAATCTAATTTGGAAAATAAGGTAGAGGTAAATCTTCAGATAACAGAGGGAACAATGGTCACAAAGGAGTTTTAGGTGCTACATATTGTAATATACATAGGGGTCTAACAATAGTACTTGGTCCAATCTTTTAGGGTGCTAACTAAGGAGGATAGACCATACCCTTAGCCATACTACTTGACTACCCTATTATACGTCTGAGTAATTTCCCGAGTCTTGCTCTCACTGTACTGTAGTAGAAAGATGGTGATAACTTATCTAAGGTTACATTGCAGGTGAGCCTAAGGGGCTTGCGATATACCCAAGGGTATGTGGAAGTGCAGTCAATGCGCAGTTCTGTCCAAAGTGCTACTACTTGAAGGGTTGTCCATAAGGGTTACAAGGGAGTATAACAAGCATTACCACCTCTTGTAGTTCTTGTGTGCATGCCTCCCCAAATCTGCAAGTTTATGTGCTCAACAACAGATCCTATGGTTTAAAGACTTCAGAATATGTCTCTAGCATGAAAACAAATATTTGAAAATTGGAGGTACAACTGGCCCTGAAAAGTGCTATGATACCACTTTTTATGCTCTTGACCTATGAGAAATCCAGGATACCAGAAATACGAAGCAATACAGCCCATAACACATAATTATCACAAGAAATGAGAAAAACAGAAAAGTATTTTATTATTCAGAAACAGATTCAATATTCTCTTGCTTATTCAAGGGGGAAACCTCCAACACAACAAAGCTCAATTACAATAAGACTCAATGATCTTTCCTTTACTAAATAATAATATTTATAAATAAATGACATCCAAAACTATAATTACTAGCGGTCCCTTGCATAACACAGGTTAACCACTTTATTTATTAACTACGGTCCGTTTACAACTAATTGTGGTATGTTTTCTCTAATGCCGGTCAACCACTTACAATTATTAATGTGGGCTTTATTGACTCTATAACTAACTATGAATCTGAGTCAGCCCATTGGGCTTATTAGTTAAATAAATGGGTTAGGGTTGGACTGTAACATCCACCTCATAGTTCAAAAGATGTTGATGTAGTAGTTGACTATCCATCATCTTTTGTTGCAGACCAACCACCTCCTCCTCCACCTCAAAGTTTGACAGACATTGAGGCAACAGTCGACCATCCATCGTCTTCTACTACAGACTAAGTTGGAACTACTACATCTGTTGTATCAGATATTTGATTATAGTGATTTGACCTGATGTAGTTATTTGAATTGTTTGTATAAATATATATATGGTAATTTGTTTAACCCATGTTTATGTACTTAATTTATATTTTGATGTTAATGTGTATATTGTTAGGTCATGTTAGATATGCTCATTTAATGTGCTTGCAAATAGATATGTATATGATAGAAATTATTTGACATGAGATGTATATTAACTTAAGGATATGTGTGGTTATCATGTTAGATTACAAGGTTTATGTTTTGTTAGATGCGATCATGATGACAATGCCCTGTTAGATTACTAGATTTGTGTGCTAGCCAATGACATTTATATGTGCTATAGGTGTATATAATTAGATGATGGTAATGAATTTGCATGTGTATCTTAGATGATGTTTATGTTTGTTAGATGGTTATCTTCATGATGTTTATTTTTACGAAATAATACTTATTGTGGATTATGTATTGGTGAACTTATATCAAAATTTTATATATGAAATTTCATGCAAAACGACTTACTTTAGAAAAAAATACACAAATATTTTTATAAATTACAAATTTTAGTTTGGTTGAAACTATTATTATAAAATTACAATAAATATTTTTCTATTTCTTAGATAGTTCATTCATATTCATTCTAACTTAATCGGTAAAATATTTCAATATTGACAAGGAAAAAAAAATTAAAGGTAAAATAATTTACTTAGTTCTTAATAAGGCAAAAATGTGTAACCCATTCAATTTTTAGTATAAATATTAATAATAATAAATTATTCAAAAAAACAATTTAACCAATTCAATATAGTTTTATAAATTCAATCTATTATTAAATAGAAAAACTTAATTATATTTTTTTATAATTAATTTAGATTTATTATAGCTTAAAAAATCTACCTTTTATAAAATTTAATTTATCACTTAAAATTACAGATTTTCAAGAAATTTAAATTTAATATTTATAGCAACTCTTACCAATTTATATTAGAAATCTCTCTAAAGATTAGGATCAAGAAATGTAGTAAGGCTTGTGAAGTTACTTATAGTTGGGGATTTTCTCTATTGGAAGTTCTCCCTTAAATATGCAAGTGAAGTTTTTTCTAGTAATAAAGATATAACATTTTGGTGTTATTTTGGTTCTTTGTTTGCTATTGCACTGGTTTAATTTAACTCTTTTCAATAATAAATATGAGTTGAATAATACAAAAATCATATTATATTAGATTTAAACTTTTGACACAAAATGTATTCGATTATTTCTTAATGAACAACTCAAGAAATATTATTTTTCCCACATACTTATCATGAGATAGTAATGAAAATTCATGTTTTCACATTTCTCCTAGGTAATAATACATCATGTTCACAATCATAAAGACATGTCTACTTCAAATAATGTACTTATAAATACATAAAAATAGATATGTATTTTACATCATCTAAATAGGAAAGAAAAATGCATGACCAAGTCTATTAGAAAGTCAGACAAATGCCTCTTAATCACCATCACATTATTTATCATTTAATTTTTAGCCATAAAATATTTTTTAATTCAACTTTTATTTATAATTACCATTGAAAAGAAAAGTCAAAATTGTTCCATTGTCCATGAAGAAAAAAATTAAAAGCTCTCATGCATCCATGTAAGCCCATTTTTTTTTCTTATGGTCCATACAAATATGTAACCAATATTTAATACATGCATGAGACCTCCTTTTAGTTTACATAATCTTGCAAGAACTGTAATTTAATTATAGTAAACATGAATTTACCTCTCATGTTAAGAATTTAATCTTACATATTAATACATAATTTTTTCATTGTTAAAGTACTCATAGAGTTATCACTACATGATTTATATTGATTTTGAACTAAACAAGAAGAAAAAACATGTGAAATCGTTAGTAAACCAATAACTATCTAAATCGAGAAAAAATATTCAATGTTCTTTCTAAATTCACTATTTCCTCATTTTGGTTATATTCGTCTCATTTTCCTATTTGAGAAGGATTGAGACGTTGAATCCTTATTATCATAGATAATGTACAACTAGAAATACTTAGTTTTAAGTGTAAAAATGTTTCCACTGAAAAAACGTGTAAAAACATCTGTGAATATTACCAATTATATAAAATTCCAACAAGACGAATAAAAACAATATAACTAGCAAAATAAATGAAACAAAAATATACAATAATAGTAAAATGATGAAATAACACAAGCACATATCAATCTCCATTGTCATCGCCCTAATTATCCTCCTCGCTTGGCATGATAACATTGTTGTTCTCAGAAATATGTTTTGATCTAGGGTTGTGTCTTAATACGAACCACCAATCCCTATCCAACACATCTGGGTAAAAAAACACATGGTTGTAGTTTTTAGGAAAACATAAGGCACCCTAGCTTTATGCCACTTCCTTCTAGAGTTGATAAATATCATCCCATTATTGTGATCTTCCTTAACATTATTTAGATCAAAGGTGTCCCACCAATTGCACCTAAGAATAACACATTGGAACAAAGAGAAGTTCACTTGAATGATCTCTTGTATCTTTCCAACACAACTTCACGTCCCCTGCATTACATTTTGATCACAGCAACTAGCAAGACTAGATTGGTCAAACTCGACTTCCACTCCATAGTCTTCTGTCATGCATCTGTCATCGGCTTCCTCCATGTGGAAATGGTGTCCATATAGATGGGAACAAATGCACCTATAAAAAAATGAATAAATGTTGAGAAATGGCAACAAGAAATTCTAGTTTAATTTGTCCTTGAATTAAACTGAGAATTAAAATAGAATTCTATTCTCATAGCAACCTATAAATGTTTAACTAGGTTTAATTAAATAAGTTTAATCAACTTAATTAGCTTAGGAATTTTGAGTTGGAAGTGTTTTTGTACTCATGTATATGTTCTCCCTAAATTTTAGGGGTCTCGTATGAGTTTAAATTGAGTTGTAATTAGATAACTCAGTTTACTGAGTTATGGTTAGTTAAATTAGTTCAAAATGTTTGTGGAACTAATAGAGGACTAACAGTTAGTTGGTGCGCTAGTGCATCCACAAGTGTTACTTCAATTAACTAAAGATTCCCTCATGGGAAACTCATGCATGTAAGTTCAGAGAAAGACCCAATTGAGACTAGAGTGAAGGGATAGTGTACTATCAGTTGTATGATTTACTGAGTTGTAAATATCATGCATGAAATTGGATAAGGACCTATGTTTGGATTCTGCATCTTTGGAAGCATGAATTACCTTTAAATATAGGCTATTCATCCTAGGAATTTTGTAAGGAAATAGGGCTTGGCAGGTAGTGGAAATTGGCTAAATGTTGGCTAATAGCGGGCTTGTGAGATAGAGAGTTGAGCATACTTGTGCGGAATTGTTCTTGTGAGAAAAATATTTGTATATTCACTCATATTTATGATTTAAAGCAATACAGATAGGCGGGGTTTTGAGATGTGGCTTTCCCCAAGAAAACTTATTGTGTTATGTGCCATTGATTTGTCTTCTTCTTGTTCATATTGTTTTAATCGATCTATTGGGTTCTGATGGTTGAAAGTAGAAGTAGATTATTGTCATGTGCTTTATTAAATTGCATGAAATTATCAATGGGAAATTCTACATTGTATCAGGGTTGAATTCAATATAATAGAGGAGATTTCAAATTTTTGAGTTTTCGGTTACAAGTGAAATTGGAATTTGTAGTACATACTTCAGGTGGCATTCTATAGTTTGCGTCTCGAGTAAACCTTGGAAGGCAGATCGAAATATATATCCTGGAGGGACAAAATGGAGGCTATGCTAGAGGATAATGGCTTGAAGGAATAATTTTATCAAGACATTCCTAATCTAGTAGCATCAGATGCATGGAATCTGGCCAAATGGAAGAAGTGTGTGGTGAAGGTGATGAGGATAATCCTTGAGGGAGTTTGATACCACATTGTCTTGTGTCTCCATGGCAAGGAAAATTAATATGCTATGTGGAAAGAATTTATAGAATTGTATCAAAACAATAGTAACCAAAGGAAATTGGCACTGAAGAAAAAATTGCAAAAAATAAAAATGGAGAAAGGTGAGACTATTCCAAAATACTTAACCAATTTTGTTCAATGTCGTGATGAACTTGGAAGTGTTGGAATCATGGTTGCCGAGGACAATATGGTGAGTCTTTCTCTTCTGAGACTCCAGAAGAGTTGGAATATTTATTAGGAATTTGTCAATGGTCGAGATAATTTGTGAGATTGGGAATGACTCTTCATCAAATATTGATGATGAAGAGATTTGTGCCTTACCGACTAAGGAAAAGAAGGGGAAAGGTAGATATTCCCATTCAAAATCAGATTCTTTCCATCGAGGTAAGAACAAAGACATGATGAAAGTTAAGTACATTCATTGTCATGATCTGGGCCATTTTAATACAAATTTTCCACTCAATAATTCCAAGAAGAAGTCCTTAGGAGGAGCGGCGGGTGAGGCTTTGGCCTCTCAATTTGAATTGGAATTTTCCCTCATTGCATGCATGGTGTCATCAATGATGGGAAGTGTATGGTACTTAGACATTGGAGCTTCATTCCACATGACTGGAGACAAGGAGTTATTTTAGTGATGTGGAGGAGAAAGATCTCCAGATGCATATTGAGATGGGTGACAATGGGAGGTATAGTGTTGCTCAATTGGGCACAATTACTTTTTAGAGGGAGCATGGCGCTTTAGTCACCTTGAATAATGTCATGTATGTTCTCGAGCTGAAGAATAACTTGGTATCTATTTCCATGCTTGATGATAGAGGCTATGATGTGATCTTCCTGAAATGAAAGGAATTCCTTTGACACATAACCACAGGTTAAGTAAAGAAGATAGGGATTTAGGCGTAGAATATTTATAAGTTGGAGGTAGAGGATTGTGTTTCTTTGAGTATGAAAGAAGATATGGTGCAAAGTTGATAGGTTAGTGAGTTTTTTCACAGAGGATTGGACCACTTGCATCATGCGGCTTGAAGATCATGCAACAAATCTTCACCGATTTTCCCAAAGGTAAGGTAGAAAAAGTTGATAAATGATAGGGGTGTACTTTTGGTAAATACACCAAGTATTCCTTTCACGACACAGAAAATCGAGTAGAGGCTATTCTAGATAAAGTTCATTCAGATGTGTGTGGACCATTCTCGACAGCATCCATGACCAAACACAGGTATTATGTTATATTTGTTGATGATGTTTCTTGAAAATGTTGGATATTTGTTATGCAGAAAAAGGATCAAACTGTCACAAAGTTTTGTGAGTTTAAAGAATTGGTGGAGAAAGAGTCGGGAAAGAAGGTTAAATCTATATGGAGTGATAATGGTGGTGATTTTGTCTCAAATGAGTTTAGGAACTTATGCGTAGTGAAAGGGATTAAACAGGAGTTGACAACACCCCATAACCATCAACAAAATGGGTTAGCCGAGAGGAAGAATAGAAGCATAGTAGGGGTAGCAAGGGTGATCTTGGATGATCAGGGTCTCCCACTACACTTGTGGGCTAAGGCATGCAACACAATGGTTTATGTTCATAACCATAGCCCACATCAGATACTTGGGATGAAGACACCAGAGGAGGCTTATCCTGGTAAGAGCCCAGATGTTGGTCACTTCAGGATTTTTTGGTCATCGGTATATTTACATGTGACCAAAGATGCACAGAAGAATATTTAATTGAAAACAAAGTTTGGGATAATTGTTGGGTACACTAACACACCTCACAATTATCAGTGTACTTCCCGACTAGTAGGATGAAAGTGGTTCGCAGGGATGTCAAATTCGATGAGGAGAAGGCCATTCGAGATTTACTTGCGATGAAGCTTCAACTACATGTGGTTGAGGAGATTTTAACTCCTAAGGTTGAGGAGCCTTATATTGATGTGGAGTAGCCACATGTAGAGGATCTAGGAGTGGAGATAGCCACTCAGGCAGAGTCTTCAATATATGGGATAAAGTGCACTAGAGAGGACGATAGATTGTTGTTGAATTCTAGAGAGAATGTTGGAGCACCCACATCACAGAACAGGCAAAGGAGTTCACCTAACAGTTACACCAGATACATGGATCTTATGAGTAGATGTGTTGTGATAGAACCATCTTCCTTTGAGGAAATAGTGTAGCAGCCGATTTGGGTTGATGCCATGGTGGAGGAGTATGACTCCATAGTTTGTAAGAGTGTTTGGGATGTGGTCCCGACATCGAAATATAAGTCTGTGGTGAGCTTCCATTACCTTTACATGGTAAAGAAAGTTGCATATGGTAGTGCGGAGAATCATAAGGCTAGATTTGTGGCCCATGGATTTTCGCAGGTAGAGGGGATTGACTATGATGAGACCTCTTCTCCTGTTGCAAGGTACTCATCAATCAGATCTATATTGGCATTATCAGCATAGATGGGGTGGAAGATACATCAGATGGATGTAAAGACAACCTTCCTTAATGGCATGATTGAGGAAGAGGTGTACATAGAGCAACCTGAAGGTTTTGAAACCTTCTACTATGAGTCGCATGCGTGTCAGCTCAAGAGAGCATTTTATGGGTTGAAGCAAGAACCTTGTGCTTAGTGCACCAGGCTAGACATCTAATTCACTAGGTTGGGCTTCACAAAGAGTGAAGCGGATGTGAAACTGTACCACATAGTGGTGGAAGGTAAACTATTGAACATTATACATTATGTTGATGGTCTTGTACTAATAGGTGATGATCACCTAATCGAATCTTGCAAGGAGGACCTTGCAAGAGAGTTTGATATGAAGGACTTGGGGCTCATGAATTACATTCTAGGCATGGATTTTTGGGAGGGTGATGGGGATTTATTTTCTTCTCAAGGAAAGTATGCCAACGAGATAATCAGGAGGTTCCACATGGAAAGCTGCAAGCCTATGGAAATTCCTCTAGGTGGTAACTGGAGGAAGGAGGATGCTACTTCGGGAGAGGTTGTGGAAGTTATTGTTTACAAGTATCTTGTGGGTTCACTCACGTACTTGGTGAACACAGGACCAAATTTATGTTATGCAGTTAAAAAACTTAGTCAAGCGATGGTTAGGCCTCCCAATTTGTATTAGAGGGCGGAAAAGCATGTATTAAGATACCTCAGGAGCACTACTCAGTATGGATTATGGTACAGATGGAGAGAGGGAGTGAAGCTTCAAGGCTTAACCAATAGATATTGGGTAGGCAGTCCATTCGACATGAAGAGAACATCAGGAGAGATCTTTGGTATTGGGTCATCGATAGTTTCTTGGTACAACAAGAAACAAATATCAATTGCACTCAGTTTGGTAGAGGCTAAGTACATGAATGCAATCCGGGCAGCATGTGAAGCCATCTAGGTGAGGAAGATCCTGGTTGGTCTGTTTGGTCAACAGATGGATTTGACAGTGATTTACTGTGATAATGAGAGTTGTATCAAACTCTCTAAAAATCCACTTTTTCAAGATAGGTCCAAGCATATTGATATCCAATATCATCATCTCAAATATTGTGTATTGAGGTGGATCATGTTGTTAGAGTACATTACCACGGAGGAGCAAGATATTGACATTTTGACAAAGGCATTGTCAAGATGTAGATTTGAGTTTCATAGAGACATGATGGGGGTAGCTGATCCCTTTCTTGTTGAGATGGAGTGTTACGAAATGGCAACAAGAAATTCCAGTTTAATTTGTCCTAGAATTAAACTAAGTACTAAAATTGAATTTTATTCTCATAGAAACTTGTCAATAGTTAATTAATTTTAATTAACTTAATTAGCTAAGGAATTTCGAGTTGGAAGTCTTTTGGTAGTCATGTATATTTTCTCCCTAAATTTTATGGGTCTAGTATAAGTTTAAATTGAGTTGTAATTTGATAACTCATTTTACTAACTTATGGTCAGTTAAATTAGTTGTAACTATTTGTGGAACTGATCCAGGTCCGGGTGTGACAAAGGACCCTTCCAAGACCTTTTAATTTCATGATGTGTTAAATTTAATTTTTAAAAGAACATAAATGAATACATTTTCATGCTATAAATAAGAGGAACATGACAATCATCAACAACATAAACTCAAGGCATTGATAACGGAGTTCATCCAGGAGGGACTACGTTTCCAAGCCCTAGTGTCAAGATGGTGTAGGCCACTGCATTAATTGTTGTCAATAGTGATGATGTACATAAGAGGTGATGTCGCTATCATACAAGGAAAATTCCCTCATGCAGGAGTGGCTCCAAGGTATCTTCCACTACAGGAACTCTTAGTCAAAAGACTCCTATTAGTATGACACAAAACGCATGCATGATGATCATCCCGCCAACATGAAATAAAAGATATCTCAATGCAAACATGCATGATGAAAACATGAGTATCCCATCAACATACGACAAAGGGATCTCAAAACGCAACATGAAGAATCATGACAACAAGTACATCACATAGATGATTCTGCATCACATCAAGCGGGAATCATCAAAACAAGTAAGAGACAAAATCCCACATCAAACATCAAACAAGGATCTGTGCAGCACAATGCATAGCAAAATAAGTACATGAACACACTGCATATAACTAACAACTAGGGGCCATCTAAAGAAGTAGATGTCAAACTGCTAAAGCTGTTTGGACCATCGATCTCACAACATTGAATCACATGAAAATGGTTGCTCGCACATGAATGCTAACACCTACATTCCACTTAGAAAAGTGGTCAAAAAATAGAATGATCAAATGAAAAATCTAAACACACCATCAGATTTGTGGCGTCGAATAGTCTAAAATCGATTTCAAATTTCTAAATTATGAGAAAGTGCGAATCTGGGGCTCAAGGAATCTTTTAGATTCCCCTTACATTCCACAAAGATTCCCTCCTCCGAGTCCTCTGCAAATCGGTTTCTCATATTGAAACTCTAATTGTACCACCAGGTTCATGTCACCGAGAGATGTAAGATCGACATAAAGTTTGTTTAATTTGGACACTGCAAAAATTCCACCCTCCTCAGAATTTCGCTTTATCATGGTTTCGCCTGCCTTTTCTCTAGGCTCATGGTTCCACCTACAAATAAACAAATAATATTTCTCGATCCACATGCATGCTCCCTCGGTCTCCATGCCCATTCTCCTCTGCTCCTCCATGCTTGGCCCACTAAGAAAAATGCATGTTTATGGAAAATTTGAGGGCGGAATTTACAATGAGAAATTCGTTTGGCATTGTGGCTAAGTTTGGTGCGTTGTTGTTGTGGTTTCGAGTTTGAATTCCCATGGAACCATATATTTATTATTTTATACAACGCACAGTTTTGAATGTGAACCCATGGCATTTAATATATGGTAGATGGACCGTTTACATGGCGTGTAGTTTGAGTGGCATAAATGTTTTGTTTTACATGGGGCACATTAATGGTGGGGTTGTTTTAGGTTGTGTAGGTGCCTAAGTGGTGGGCCAGCCATCCAGGCTGGGCAAGTTTGAACACCACCACCCATAGTCCATTTCTTATGTCATTGGGGTGTTGGGGTGTGGGCTAAGTCCATCCGAGGTGACCCGTCCACCCCACACTATTGTTATTCAATTGTTACGCAGAGGTTGGGAGGGTGTGGTTGGACTACCGGGGTCATGGCTATCAGTCCTTCCAATTATTAAATTTTTTTTTGTGATATATGGTTTGGGGGTGGTGAGGGTGGTGGAGGTGGTGTGGGTGTGGCTCCGCCACCACAATTATATTTTTATTTTATTTTTTCATTTTTATTTCTAAATAACATAGTCATTTTTAAAAAATTGATAAAGAACCAAAGGAGGCAAATTAATCGGGCCAAAAATATGCCTAGGATCCGGCCCAGGGTGGCTAGAATCTGGTGGCTGGATTCTGTCCAAATTGTGGCCTCCTTAAG
The DNA here is from genome assembly GCA_000404065.3 of Pinus taeda. Taxonomy (NCBI): domain Eukaryota; kingdom Viridiplantae; phylum Streptophyta; class Pinopsida; order Pinales; family Pinaceae; genus Pinus; species Pinus taeda. The sequence goes on from APFE030421368.1 coordinate 15,197, forward strand.
CCTATCTAGTTAGCAAAAGTCAACCAAAATTTGACTGCTTCTAACTTCCTCATCCGGACTCGGATTGACGAACCGTTCACCACCGCAATCATGACGACGAGATATTTAATATGAACCTAGTTTGAGCATAATCCAAACACTTTTATTTTTGAGCTTTCATCATTCCTCTTGGTCCTGTGTGTCTCTGGAGCCACCTAGATCAATCCTTCTCACTGAGGAGCTTTTGGTCCTCCAAAAGCATGAAAAAATAATCTGCAACTTTTTGGTACCTTGTCTGCATCACAAGTGTCCTAAAAGGTCTCGCTTCCATCTCCTTCACCTTTGTTCTTCGGAGCATTAAGCGATGAGCCGACACTTGCAACCTCTGCAACCTATAATACATTGTTTTGAAAATTACATGCTTTTCTTAACTAACAAACTAACGACCCAAGCATCCCACACTTGCCACGAGTTTATAACACATACTCGGTGGTCAATTTTACAACAAGATGGACACAATACCCCTGCTACAAAAACAATGCCAACATATCATTGTTGCTTCAACAAGTGATGGAAAACACATTGTTGGATGCAGTATAGGGTCTATAAATGTACCAACATTTAATTTTTCAATCCGAAGAGTTTGTGAACTTCGAGATGCAGCACTGAAAATGCCAGAGAGAGTCCCTGGTAACCTACAAAACAAATTCTAGTATATCTTGTGATTAATCTCGAAAATAAATGTAATCCTGCACTAGTGCGAGAAACACCAATCCAAAAAATTAAAAGCACACAGGAAAGTAAAAGCAATAAATGTGAAAGGAAATTCTAATTGCAAGTAAACAGAAGGGAAATCAGAACTGTAAATCAAGAGGTGCCGACACATTAACAAAAAGGCTGTAAATGCTAGAATAAATTCAAAAGCAATTCAAAATATTTTGCTTGCACTAATTCTGCCTGTACTAATTATGCTTGCACCAATTCTGTGTAACAATCTTCTTGCACGGGTGCAAGTAGAAAATCTGCTTGCACTAATTATGTGTAAGAATAATCCAGAAGTTAAAGGAAACTATAATATTAACTAAGCATTTATCATAGTGCAATTTCCCTTTTATACATGTTGGCTTTGCATTATAAGAATCACAACTTTAGATAAACTTATATGTGATTGTTGCTTTAATGATGCTTGAGTTAATGATTAGATGATTTCACCATTTCACAATTATTAAATGCGGAAGGTGAACCCAATCAAAACACATACGCATGAATTACTGACCAGAGCAAAGGATTCTTAGCATAAGACAATTATTCAATTTGGAGGATGAGATGTTTATAAAGAAATATCTTTCAAGCAAGCAAAATAAAAATAATAATTTAAGTACAAGAATAATTTGCAGTAAAAAGGAAATTAATTTTAAAATTGTAAATAAAACGTTGTAGCAGATTAAATCATCAACTTAAATAAGGAAAGAGATTGAAAGCAATTAAATAAACTTCACACAGTAAAGAAATAAATTAAATGCTTTCTAGCTAAAAGATGTAGAGTGGTGTTAAGTTGGTCTGGCGGCCAACCCGGCTAGCTCGCACTCTCATTGAGTGCCTGGTTCACATATAAATGGAAATCATTAGATACAACAGATGAATAGACAGAGCATGAATAAAAATTGCTTCAATTAATTAAAAAAAACATGGTCTTTTACATAATGTAGACATCGACTAATCCCAGCAAGTAGGAGAAGAATTCCACACTGAAATCCATGTGCCGGTACATTAGAACAACCTCTCCTCCCTTCTTCATTATGCTTGATTGTGAGTGCTTCTGCCCTCTGCTTAATTGATTAGCTAGGCTCGGAGCCATAGCTCTTCTTTTATAATCTTTTTACATTCCAAACTTGGCATAAAACAAGACAATCATTTGCAAACATCATGGGGATTGAATCCCAACTAATTATCATTAATATCATATCCATACAACTATTTCCCTATTGAAATAATGGAGATTTACCATGAATTTACCAAATCTGGGCTTTTTCTAGAATTCTAGAAAAGATGGTACTTTTAACAAACTTTCCCCAAAGCCCCCTTCGTATCTCCTTAACCATTACGAATTTTGGAAAAAAATTCAAGGCTTACTCAATTTCCTATACTGAGAGAAAAACCCATGTTTCATAATTATGAGATTCACTATGATCGATGTGGAAATCGAGGTGTAAATAGGCAATCTGGAAACTGCTACAAATTCGGGGTTGTAGCATTAATTATTCTCTAAATATAAATTTGTATGACTTGGGTGTGTCTTGGCTTATGTGGAAGTGTTAAAATAACATTTTGATCATAAACCTCTTTCAAATTCTCCCATAAATGTGTTAATGTATGAAATCCCAAAGTTGGTGGAGGCACGTTGTAAAACTTGCACTGGTGCAGACACGCTAATTGCATTGGTGCAGGCACGCGGTAAGAACTAAATTGGTGCAGGAATCTATTGCACAGTGTATTCAAGTAAGTGTAGGTTCAAAACATGATCAAATCAACTTTAACTTGCAACATACAAACCTTTATTAAACTTCCATTAATGGTATTTTAATCCCGTTAAAACAAAAGAAGTAACAAATACTTGCAACAATAATCATTTAATCAAATAGTAGCATGAGAGGGTTTGAGTGAAAAATGAGACAAAACTAAGGCCCAACATCCCCCCATGTGTTACCAGGAATAGTGTCCACTTAGAGCTGTTATTCCCACTAAGACTGGTAGCTATCTTAGAAACAAACAAGTTAAAACTACTTTCGTT
>APFE030421387.1:781-22690 GCA_000404065.3 Pinus taeda
AGAAATAACAATATGTGGGTAATAGGGGCACAACAATATAAATAAGGGGTATAACTACAATAGTAATGGGGTAATCACTAGTATTATAGGGACCCAACAAAGCTCAACCTAAGCCTTCTTCAATATTCCATGGCAATTTTTTTTCCATGCAATATCTTGCACCATATTTCCATCAACACACAATTGTCAGTGCTTAAATAAACATAACAATATAATGGTTACCTGACCTTATTGTGCCAAGCACGTTGCTTGCAACTAAACACATACATGCCATCTCTCAAGAGACTCCAATTCCCTTGACAAATCCACCTGTAACTAGAGACTAGATAATATACCTGCCAAATACAAGTTCATAAATCTAGCACATATCCACATAATGTCAGACAATATTAAGGTTCAAAAGGCTTCATGTATGCAAAGCACTCATTTGTTTGGAATTAGAGTTTCCAAACATATCCAAAAAAATTCTTGCCCATATCCTTTCTTTGACCTTTTCCTTGTTGCAATTGAGTGTTACTATGCATTGTCACATCATCCAACTGTTAGTTATATAAACAAATCAATTGTTACCTTGTCACGCTAATACCAAACATGTTACCCTGACACTGCTCACACATCTCAACCAAATGTTCCAAATATCAAGATAATCATATCTATCAATTTTAAATCAACCTTTACCACGACTAACAATCATGTCATTTTCCATAGTCATTAGACATAATACTACAACTGTCACCTATTAAACTCAAGTACATGTCAACTATCTCAACACATATGTGTTAGTACAATCATCTTAAAACAAGATCGTTCATTCAGGAAATCTTACAGACACATACTCATATCATGCAAGCAATTAATCATTTTGACAACATATAGGTGACATAATAGACACCAATAGTGAAACACCAATTAAACGACATAATCCAACATTCAAGCACAAAGTAGATGACATAAGAAAGCTCATACCTTAATGTATCTCAGGGGAGGCTATCTTGTCTGAACAATCAATCTAGTTACCACGATATAACTTCACAAGACATCAACTCAAATACAAATAAGATCATGATATCCATAACAATAACTAACTAACATGTTCAGATCATAAGCTCATAAACATTTGTCATTCATGCATAAAAATCACATATGTATAATCAATCTAGATTAGTACAGCACAATGTCAAAAATAAGTCAACTCATACCTGAATGTCATAACCCTAATCATCTGCATAGGCCAATCCAATTTAGCATGATACATATAACATCAAGATCTTAATGAACAACTCTAATAATCAAGTTACTAGCATATAACAACAACATATAACCTAATCATCAAGCTCATTATCATATAACCACAACAAGTTAACCTATACATACTCATCAACAACAACATAATCCTCAAGTTATCTAACATAAAACAACAATAACAATGCATACAACCACAGGTTACTACCACTTATGACTATTGGACACATGTGCATATGACTACACTAATCAACTGGCATCTATCATGTATGTAACCATAACATCAATAGACATGTAAATAAACCTAATGTATATAACAACCCATTAACTAACATACATGCATGCCCAACATTCAAACATGTATGACAACATGCTCTTGCCTCGAGGTCTAGTGCTACAACTTCACTTTAATGATATGCATCTCCTACTCTATCTCAACTAACATATTAACATTATAACATACCAACATCATCATGATGACCTAATTACATACAATGACCTCATGCACAACAACCTTCACCATGACAATGCATGCATAACAACATGTAGACACTGACATTCATAATAAATGCATTAACAACATGCACTCATGAAAATCACATCCAACAGTAAAACCATCAACTTCCACATGGCCACACAATTGCCACTGAGCTAGGAGGATCTTGCCAGTCCGGCATGAGCAGAGTCTTCAGTGGTTCAAATTTTAAATGGTCTTCAAATGATCAAAATTGATGAGGTCTTGAACTTTATCAACTTCGCCAATTTCATCGTCAGCATTCAGTGTCCGGTGTCTTCAGCTTCAACAATGATGTTTATGGATTAGGTTGTCCAATGATGCCAATGGTTTTCATGATGTTTGAAGGATATGTACCTGGTTGTTGACATATGGTTGTTGTTAGTTCCGTCGGGGTTTGGTTGTCAGGGATGGAACAAGTCGCCTTGTGGGGTTTTTATGTCACATTGTGACAATTGTTGTAAAAAGAGTTCTCTTGATTATGTGACAAAATCTAAAAGACTAACTCTAAAATCATCATACTAAAACCCTAATACATAACCTAAGTCCTAGCCCTAACACCTAAAAACCTAACCTACAAACTACACCATGTATTCAAATACATTAATCCTAAGTCAAAAACCCTCTCGGGCCATGTTAAATACATTGCAAACCATATAAACATTACAATGCACATAACATTACCCCTAAGTGCTGGCCTAAACCATGCGGGGAGAAGACCGCAGCGGAGTAAAACATTAACGTGTGACTAGATTCAAGTGTTAACCATCGGGAGTAACCATTGGTCATACACCGTGAAGGGAAACCATTGTCATGTGAGCGGTGGACATAGCCACAACGGTGTCCGAGGTTGGAATAACCGAAACGTCGGAAGCTGCGAAGTAAACCTCGGCATGTGAACGCAGTGCATCTCATCGTGTAGTTAGCAGGGCAGTTAGCAGAACCGTCGGCGCACTAACTGCGGGTTGAATCAACTGTTCACATGTGTTGTCAACATCCTTTTCCCGGTTAGCTAACTGCTAATAGTCTACGAGCTAATGTAAGGTTTTCAAGTGGGTTTTGTTTGGATTTTAGGATTATTTAATTACACCTAAGACCTAATAACATTAATTCATTAACCATAAACCCTAATTTAACCTAAAGGTCAGCTTGTTCATTCCTAAACTCAGCATGAAGGAATTCAAATGCATTTGGACGGTTATAAAGGTAGTTTGGTTCTTTGAAGAGAAAAGAGAGTGGTTTTAGAGTTTTGTGTGCAGATTCTGGAGGACATAGGTAGTTTTGTTATCAGTGTTACGGGAGCATCCAAAGTCAGAATTGGGAACCGTGACAGGTGTTGGAAATCTAATTCAGAGATATTTCTTGTGAAAGTGACCAGAAGTTCTTGCGTGCACAATAAATTTGTTAAATTGCTGTGTAATCTACCTCCTCGGATTCAATCCTAATAAAGAGGACGCCCATCTTGAAAGTAGACCTAGAGACGTAGTCCATCAGGGATGAACTCCGTAATCAATATTGTTGTCTGGTATCACTGTGTTTTTGCTGCTTATTAATTTTGTTTACATATTCCTTATGTTTCAATTTTGTCATCAATTCATTCCTTTTCAATAAGTTCTCACGATTAAAGCACTTTAAGCTAACATTCAGTTCACTGATGGCAACAATCAATTCTACTTCAGTTTAATGTATGATCATTTCAGATCATATAATTTGGTATCAGAGCAGGTTGCATTTGTAGAATTTTTCTAGTGAATGTTAACCAGGTCCAAGTCGAAACGTGGAGAAGGAATCCTCGAGGATATGGATCCAAAGATTGGAAAGCGAAGATTCGTTCATATGTCAACCAAGACAGGATCTAATACAGGTGAAACTTCAGAAACTAAGATGAGTGAGGAACGGTTTCAACAAGAATTCTTGAGCATGCAGTAGATGTTGGGAGAACTCTACGAAGAAAAGAAGGCAAGAGATGCAGCTTATTCTTCAAAAACATCGAAGAAGGAAAAGGATACATGCAAGGATGATAAACCTCCTTCTCCTCCATCATCTCCATCATCATCATCTTCTCCTTCTTCTCTAGTTCAGAATCTAAAACAGAAAAGAAACCTAAGAAAACAACTTTTTTTAAACTTGATGCAAAATTTGAGTTACCTATTTATGATGGCGAAATAAATCCTGAAAAGTTAGATAACTAGATTAAGCAATTAGAAGTGTATTGTCGTATTCAGAACATTTCTGATGATAAAACGAAAATTCAGTTAGCTACACTTAGAATGGGGGGAACAACTTTAATCTAGTGGGAAAGTAAAACCCAAATAGATGTAAAGTGAAAAGGTAGAGTCATCTTTTCATGGTCTAAGTTTTTAAAAGCTCTTAGGAAACAATTCTATCCTTTAGGATACATGGAACGAGTTGTTATTGATTGGCAACACTTGAGGCAAGGTAAAGGGAAGAGTGTTCAGGAGTTTACTTAGGAGTTTAGAAAGAGAGAATTGGTGCTTGGTATTTCATTGGATACACGTGAAAATTTATTAAATTACATCGACTTTTTACATTCATATTTGCAGCATACATTATTAATGTTTAATCATGATGACTTTGATGAAGTGTGTGTTCAAGCCATACATATTGAATTAGGTGGAAAACCATTCAAGTTTTCACCACAATCATCCAAAGAGTTGGAAATCAAGGATTCCAATGACAACAAGAGGAAGAACAATTCGAAGGGAAATAAATCAGCGATAGCTCATAAGGAAATACCTACTTGTTCCCATTGTCAGACAATTGGTCATGATGAATCTAGGTGTTGGAAACTTCATCCCAAACTTAAACCAAAGAAGTTCCTTAAGGAGAAGGATGAAAAGAAAGCAAATGCAACAATCCAACAAGATCTAGGCTCCGATTCAGGTGATGAAAGGAGGATAACTGCCATAGTTTCAACAGGTAAAACTTCTGACACTGGTTCAAGTTCTAATACTATTGCATCTTCATCAAACATAAATACTTCAAATGAGGATAAAAGAGTGGAACTATTTAAAATAAGGATAACTTCTGAGTACACAAAGATATATACAACGTTTGATAGTGGATCACAGGCAAATTTAATCTCTGAATATTTAGTTAAGAACTTGGGTTTGGAGACACAAAATCATCCAAGACCATACCCATTAGGCTGGCTGAATAAATCAACTCAGATAAAAGTCACAAAGCACTGTCAGTTAACATTTGCCATTACAACAGATTTGCATTGATGAAGTGGAATTAGATGTGGTTCCAGTAGACATATGTGGAGTTGTCTTAGGAAGTCCTTATCTTTATGATCGTGATGCAGTGTTTTATAGGAGAGAGTATAAATATCACCTTAAGAAAAATGGGGTTGAATTTATTGTCAGGGCACATAAAAGTAAAACTTACTTGAATTTAGTTGTTTCTAATAAGATGAAGCGATTAATAAGTTCAAATAAGATATTTTCACTCATGTGTGTAAAAGAACAGCATAAGAGTCGACATGATGTTTGTTCAAGTTATGAGTCTTAACTTAAAGATAGTTTGGTCAAGAAGGTAGAAACTTTTTCAGTTTTATTTCAAGAACCCAAACATCTTACTCATAAGCAGGGAATACAACATGAGTTACAGTTGATGTCCAAAGCTTATCTTCCTAATGTCAGAATGTATCATTTCAGTCCAATTTTGGGAATTATAAGTTACATGGATACAGGTCAGTATTGGGGAAAGTCAGTGTTACATTTTTCTTGTATTGTATCACCATTTCATGTTTCAAACAATTTTGAAGCCTCTTTTCAAGTGGAGAGGAAGCCCATTTGTTTTATGTCAAAGCCCTTTCTAAAGCAGTGTCAAAGTATTCAATACATCTAAGGGAAACTTATGCATTAAGGGAAAATTTTAATCAATGGAGAAACCATTTAAGGAATGAGGAAACAGTGATTCAAACAAATCAACAACCACTTCAATATTTTCAAAGTCAAACTATGTTGCAACAATTTTCACATTACAGTTTGATGGGTTTATTGCAACAAGCTCACTTAGTAATCAGGAATCAAGAAAGTATATCAAGTCAAGTAGTTGGTATGATGTCAAGAATGTCTTTGAATGTTTCTGTCATTCCGCAAAATAGATTGTTAATACATGTCAATAGTATTGAACAATATTCTACAGAGACTATTTTCAAAGATGTTTATGAATCACTAATTCATGGTACTTCATGGAAATAAGTCAATTTCCATGTTCATAATAGGTTATTTAACCATCTTCGCAAGTTGTGCATACTGCAGATGGATGGAATAGTTCACAGATTCAAAATGTGCCATGGTCAACATCATCAGGGTCGTCACTTTCAGGTTGTTGATCGAATGTATTGGTACATCATCGAGCCAAGTTGGAGAGTGAGGGAGCTCTACCCTCACTTGCTATTTGTCTAGTCAAATTTTTGTGGTCCAAAATCTTTCAAGTGGAGAGGATTGATCTAGGAGGATCTTGTCAGTCTAGCATGAGTGGAGTCTTTAGTGTCTCAAAGTTGAAATGGTCTTCAAATGATCATAATCAATGAGGTCTTGAACTTTATCAACTTCGCTAGTTTCGTCAATGGCATTTAGAGTTTGGTGTCTTCACCTTCAACAACGATGTTTATGGTTCAGGTTGTCTGGTGATGTCAATGGTTTTGATGGTGTTCGAAGGATATGTACCTGGTTTTCAACATATGGTTGTCGTCAGTTCCGTCGAGGTTTGGTTGTCAGGGATGGAACAGGTCGTCTTGTGGGGTTTTTATGTCACATTGTGACAATTGTTGTAAAAGGAGTTCTCTTGATTATGTGACAAAATCTAAAATACTAACTCTAAAATCATCATACTAAAACCCTAATACATAACCTAAGTCCTAGCCCTAATACCTAAAAACCTAACCTAGAAACTACACCATGTATTCAAATACATTAATCCTAAGTCAAAAACCCTCTCAGGCCATGTTAAATACATTGCAAACCATATAAACATTAAAATGCACATAAAATTACCCCTAATCCTTATCCTAAACAGTGCGGGGAGAAGACCGCAGCGGATTAAAACATTAACGTGTGACCAGATTCAAGTGTTAACCGTAGAGTAACCACTGGTCATAAACCACGAAGGGAAACCATTGTCATGTGAGCGATGGACATAGCCGCAACGGTGTCAGAGGTTGTAATAACCGTAGCATCAGAAACCACGGAGTAAACCTCGACATGTTAATGTAGTGCATCTCACTATGTAGTCAACAAGGAAGTGAGGGGAACCGCCAATGCACTAACAAAGGGTTGAATCAACTGTTCACATGTGCTGCCAACATCCTTGTTGGCTTAGTGGGGCCTGACCCAAGTTCGGAAGTGAGTTAGCCAAGCAAATCTCGGTACTACTGGCCCTTTCGGCAACAGCCCGTGAAACGCGGACTGAGGTCTCACTCGAAGTAGTTTTGGAGGGTGCTAGAACCAGGTTTCCGCACCTTGGGGATGTCTGATATGTGGTGATTGGTATGTGGTCCAACCTTCGCACTTACTATGCTACGGGAACCTAGGGGCACCTTGCGCCCTGTGACACTGTCTTCGCGTAGTTCTAGCCGCGATGCGACTCGTGTTATTTACCCAAGTCTTCCTTAATTAGTCTCCATTAGCTTATTACTTAGATTAAATTCACATAGAAGCAATTATACGAGTATTCATCAAGTTCACGTAGTAAATAAACCGAATAAAAGTAATGCATAACATCAAAATACAGATTCAATAATAGATGCATAAAGTAAACTTCTCTTCATTAACTGTCAATTCCAAGTACAGAGCCAACTCTGCCCTCTGCACTCCGCTGCAGGGGTCCGGGAACTCAGTCGTGGTCTCTACTAGGCCTCTACGCACTCAACTGCAGAGCCTCTACCTACTACTATGACCTAGTATGCTTCAGATTCCACTCTATGCTCTAACCATGCCTTCGCATCTCTATCCCTCTATCACTAAGCTCTATTTATATAATCCCATGGTCCACGAACCATGGGTAGGCCAACACAACTTTACATTAAATTACAATATTTTAGGGTGGATAGCCCTATGACTCGATTGTACACTTCGCACTTCGCGCCCGTACTTCACGGAGTTCTACACCATCTCTGACCAAAACTTGGGCTTTAAGCCCCAAAACTTGTTGCAGAGGATCCCATGCGCAACAGGCCCCCAACACAATCATCGTGACTTGTCCCGAGTCACTCTGTTGGTGCGGTGTTCTTTGGGCGGAGTCCATCCAGCAGGTCTCGCGCAGCTTGGATGTCCGCGACACACTGTTCCGCTGTCTGTTGTACTTGATACATGCATATCTCTGAACCTTCGTGAGTAGGGTCACCTCCCTATCTAACCACATAAAGTCCCTGAATTTGTGCCAACTTTCCTTTGATGGTAGCTATAATTGTGAAAGCTTCAGCAATCCATGGTTGGATGCATGCTTTAAGAAAGGCTTATTTTTGTTGCACGGTGTCTAACTGGTCCTTCAATGCCCTTGCTTGCTGCAGTTTGGCGAGTCGGTGAGTAAGGGAAACCGTTTGCATGGTCCCCCAGACACTATCGTACTCCTGCTGCAACTAGCGCACCTCTGTCTCTAGGCACTGTAAGTTTGGATCTTCCTACAGGTATGTAAGCATGGTTAGTGCTTGATCCAACATCCCAGTGTAGTCCTATACCGCTTGGCCAATTTTCTCCAACCTCGTTTAGATAGCGCAGGCACACTACTCTCTGAACTTTGGGGGCATGGAAGGCTCCGCCTTCAACAGTAGCTCAACGATCTGCAGGTTTAGCTCCAACTAAACCTTCGTCGTTTCCTCCCTGACCTCGCAGACTCCAGCCGCCAATCGGTGGACCCACTTTGCTGCTGGTAGCTCTGCCGACACGGCCAACTCTGGGACGCTCCTACATGCATCCTCTACCGCCTGTTCCAGTTCGCGAGCTTACGCAACCAACTCATCACGTTGGAGGCTGAGATGATCCATGTTGACTTTCTTCTCATTCAAGACTTGGATCGCGTGACCTTCCCTGTCGCGAAGCTCTGCAATGACCCCATCCTGCAACTGGTACAGGGTTTCACGTGGCGGGGCTGCCAAGTTTAAGCCTACACCTTTCATGCTGCTCATCGCAACCCGGTCAAGTTCGCTTGCTGTTGCTAGCGCACCTTCGGGTAACATGAAAGAGTTGTCCATACGAGCGCACATCGTCTGTTTGGCCTTTTTTGTCGTTGTTTCTACCGTCTGTGTTGCTACTGCTGCATCGGTCGTCTTCTGCTGTGCAGCTACTCCTGATGCGGCTTGTTCCTAGTGCCTCTTTTCGGCCATCTACGCGATATGCATATTGGCGTCCTTCTTCCTTTTCAGGGTTTCAGCCTTCTCCATTCCTGCCAAGTCTAGGGTGTGTCACTCCGGATACCATGTTTCCAAGGCTATGAAGATGGCGTCATCAGTAGCAATAAACGGAAGCTTTCTCCATCCCTTTGCTAGATCCTTACATGCCCGAACATGAATGTTGTGCATGTTTGCTTTGAACTCTGCGAATCTTTGTAGAGTGGCATACATTATGGGATACAATCATGGTCTTCTATTGATCCACATTCGGATGCTCACCTCCATTAGCACCCAAAAAACCTTGCTCGCGTGAATCTGCTTTACGTCCTTTGTGGCCCAGAGCAAAGTGTACTTCGTGGCCTCAGGAAGGTCCTGGTCAATAGGCGGGAACTGGCTCTCTACCAGAAGTTTGCCTGCTACCAGCAAGGTGGATAAGAGCAACCATGCGTAGTGGAAGGTCTTACCTTGCTCTTGGGCCTCCTTGCAGTATATCAAAAATTCCTCACAGAGGAACATAGCCCAGTTGAACTAGACGCCCTCTGCGCACTGTTCAGCCAGCACAACCAAAGGCGCTAGTACTTCATCTGCACGACACTTCTGCATTACTTTGCCGGCCAGGAGATGGGTGGCGACACACACGCCTTTGTCCTTGATGCTTGTAATTGCATAGCCACGCTTCTTCTTTTCCAACTTATATTTGGTTTTAATGGCTTCTGCGAGAGCCAAATCGCTGCTTTTACCAGAGATTTTCCCAGGGTCTCTTCCCTTATAGGGAAGCCGAGAAATCTTGTGAATGAGTTTCGTCGTGATGGGAATAGGCTCCTCCAGCCATAGATACCCATCATGCACCAGGCACAACAGCTGCCTAATGACGAAAATGGTGATGGGCATGCAGTGAAAGTGGGGTGTCCATCGTAGATGAAGTAACCCGACTTTCTCCACACCGCACAACCATTTTTGCGGCTCCAATGTGATCACTGGCCCCTCACCTTCTATTTCATCAAGATTTCTATCACCAAGTGTGGGAACTTCTCACTGTTTGCGTGGTCCCAATATTCAAATTTCATGGTAGGCACTCGTCCAAGGGGCGGACCTTCAAAAGTAATGCCATCAGGCAGAAGTGGGGTCTGGAGCACACTCTTCGTGGCCTCCAGGTCTTTCGCCGCCTTAACTTTCCACTTCCACGGAGGGACGTACGTGGGTAACTTTGTTGCGGAAGGCATTGGTGAGATATCCTCCTCCTCATCATCCTGTGCCTCTATTTGGTCAATTAGTGCCTGTAAGTCTTCCTCCTCTTCATCGGATTCGAAGATGACGACTTTGCCTTTTTCTTTCATTGACAACTTGCCAAACCGTGGGTTTCTTGGGGATACGTAGAATGGTCCCATTTTCTGCTTATCTTTCTTCCGCCGCGGCATCCGTGGTGATTTTGGAACTTCTGGCGCAAGCACCGCATCTCCGGTCTCCTTATGGACCATATGGGGCTCTACAACCTCACTACCAGTATCGTCCACAAATCACACTCCTAGTCTGGTAGCAGTCATCATGTTCGCACGGGATATTATCTGTCGCGTACTCAAAGGTGGCAAGAGTGGTCGGCACTCAATGCTTTGTAATCTCTCAAGTCTCAAACAACCAAGTGTTGTCTCGTGGCTAGCCCTGGGGGTTTTATAGCATCTTTTGAATTTGAATTCGACCATTCCCTGGGGGTTTTTGCCTTCTTGGCGGTAGATCGTCCCAAATCTAGCTCTTAATTTGTGTCTTAATTGCCCGCTGCCCGCTCCTCTTTGTCTTAAATTGGACATCTTGTCATGAATAGTGACATTAACGGTCACCTCCTAGCCTACCCGCACGGAAGCGCAGCCCCCTATGCGTGGGCGCGACCCCTATGACATAGTAATCTTGCACGCAACCTCCTTATCGCGCAGCTCCCACACAGACTCTTTTATAGTCCCGTGCTCTCTTTCAATTGCTTGGAGCGCTGAGACTGTGCTTCCGATGGTTAGTCAGGTGGTTGCACCACCTATGTGAGACTTCAATCCACCTTCCAGCTTGGTCTGCGGGTACTCCTCAATTACCCTTGCGACAGTCATCGCTGCACATTCCTCCTTATGCGGTGTGCTCCCCTGGTTACTTTGTCTGGTAAGGTGCGGTAGTAGCCATGGTAGCAAAGTCACAAATCCTCAACAACAATCTTCTAATGCAAGAGTCTAGTTGTGACATGCTTGCGCAATTTCATTTTCCGAGTTTTTGATCTCCACGTCTGTTAACATGCTTTTCTTCCTTAGTCGTACCTGATACTCTTCGAGTTAGCGAAGCTTAAGGTTCCCTCACCGAATGGCTTCCTGAATCCACATATGTTCGCCCTCGAGTAGCTACATAATTCTTTCATTTTGGTCCTCGTGTACTATCCCAACTGTGGGAGCTATTGCGTGAGGATTCCTTTTTCCCAAAATTATGGTCTCAACCCTGCTTCTCAGCTTCAGAATTATCTTCACACTCAGGTTTTTGCACATGGCCCTATAGGCCCATCAGACCGTTGGTACGCGCAGGTCCCAATTAGTTCATCTTGCCTGGTGAACTCTGTTTAAGATTCTGCATACCTTCTTGAATGCTTCTACATGGAACATTTGTGGTGTGCATCGCCTCTCCTACTACAGGGTTCTATTCCGATTTTCGATCCTAAATTTGGGGTGTGCTTGTGTGGACTGCACAACACATGTCTTTACCCATTGAGATAGGTGGGCATGCAATTTGTTTCGTCCTCACTAATTGACTCTTGTTCGAGGCTGGGGGATTCCAAATCGTAGGCACATCATCCTTCTACATCCGTGTTAGTCCCAAAAATTTCCTTGATGTGTATTCCACCATCGTGCGGGTGTTGCGCGTAGTGGCCACTTCAACACATCAAACGACTGCTGTTCGTGTACCGCGCTTTCAAATTTGATTAGGAATTTGACCACCGTTGTTAATCCATCATATGTCATTAGCTCTCTTGCCTTTGTTTTCACGCAACGCAATGATCTAACCATCATGTTGCAATTCAGCGTTGTCACTTTGTGAAACTGATTCTCCCAGCGCTCTATTTCTTCATCTGAATCCGAAGTGTAGGAGATTTCACGCTCCCATGAGATCCTCCCATCTGCAGTCGGATTCACCCAATCCTGGTCTTATGGAGTTATATTGTAAATACAATCAAGATCATCGTCGCTTTCATCGTTACGCACTGGTTCAATGTAGCACACTCCTTTAGTTGGGTCCAATGCAACTACTACGCGTAGTGAATTTTTCTCAAAGATCATTTTTCGCTTCTTCAAGTTGATAACTCCATTCATATCGGTGGCCCAGTCTATTCCTAATAGCGCGGATAGGGATTGTTGTCATCGACAATCGTTATTACTTCAAAGTCCGCCTGCGCACTCGCGCCTTCAATATCAACTGTTATCCCTTCCAACCTCCCCATGGGCAAAATCTTCTGTTGGTTCACCATTCATAATTGAAAATGGGACCATTGTAATGTGGGCCTGCCCATGCGTTCCCATGTTTTCTTCGGTAATACATTCGCATCCGAACCTAGATCTAGGATTACCTGATCCATTTCATATTGCCTAATTTGTTTAGTCAACCTCATCTCCCTTCTAGTGTGCAATGCATGCTTCCCCAATTTCCGAACTACGTGCAGTTCCCCTGTCCCTGCGTACCTGGTGATCAGTTCATGTAGTCCTTTAACCGCCTTGTTGTCGCACAACAGTTTCATGCATGTCTCTAGAAAGGTAGTGAGCATTGAAGGATCCATTCCTGGCTCTGGTTGATCCTTACTACCTGAAGTGGAGGCCTCCCGAAGCTCTTCTTAGCTTCCATCAATGTCTCCTTTACGCGTTCTAAGTCAAATTAGGCTTCCTTTTTAGGAGCTATGTGAACCCATGTACTTTCCTCTGGCTACTTCCCCTCATCCTCTCCCATGGTCACACTACTTCCGAGCATCATGTTTACATTCCAGTCCTCTTCACGCGGCTCAGACCTCATCATTTTTATATTCTGAGTCGAGGGAGGCTGGAATACCCCTTTTTCGCGCATCTTTGTGATCAACGTAGGACAGTCTATTGTTTCATGATCAAACTAAGCACAATACGAATAGGATATCCTCGTCAGGTTGGTACAATCATGGGCATAGTGCCTTGGTCCTCCGCAATTGTAATAAATTCACTATTCGCGGCCCCTTCCTGGTCCCATTCCACCTCATCCTCATCCTCGCCCCTGAAATCTAGCACGCGCCATCCCCACATCTGGGTTGAGGGCTCGCGTTTTGGTCTGCATCCTATAGGCTGGGGTCTGATCCATCATTAGCTCATAACTGCGGCAAGTGTGCTCATTGTGGCCTACCGACCTGCAGAAATTACAAAATAATTGCTAGGGTGTCTGTGTATATTTTTGTAGCAAATGGCAATTGTCCGTCATGTGTTTTCCTCCTATCTGATAGATCATGCACCATAAAGCGGGTGCCGCACTCAGCCCTGCCTATGCCTCTAGTCTCAGTGGCATTGGACCTCCTCCTGCCAAGTAGTTCGCAAACACTAGACAATGATCCTTGTCATGGCCCTGGCCTTTGAATTTTATGCACCATACTTCCTCATGTGCTTCTGGCCGTGGTGCCCTATCCTGCTTCAAGCTTTGCATTTCCAAACACAGACTATGTAGTTGCGCGTGAATTTGTTGAACTTCCAACCCAGGGTCTTGTATTGGGGTCTCATGTAATATCATCACCATTTCCAACGCTTCGGCCTGGGTAGAAAGTTTCTATTGTGACAGCGTTGTCCTCAAGTGCGGTGCCAGAGATGCTACAAACCATGTGTGATGTTGTGCATCTATCAACGTCATATTGGCTTTGCGGATCGTACTCTTTAGCCGTTGATCTAGATCCTAGGGAGTCTCACTAGGGAGCATCGCGATCTCTTTAAACCCGATGATTGCTTGTGTTTCTGACTTTGGTTTGCTAAATTCCTTGTTCAGCGTGTTCTCGATCTCTACTATCCCTGCATTTCGGTGGTCGTTAGAATGTTTGATATACCATGTTAATGCGCGATCCTGCAGCGTGCTCACCATACTGAACTGTGGAGGTGGTGGAGGTGGAGTGTGTGGAGATGGAGGTGAGGGAGGTGAGTGGGTGGCAGCGTGGGTGGAGGTGGTAACCGTGGGATGCGTTGCCTTATGAAACTGATTGTGCTTCTCGGAGAGACCTTAGCGAACTCCTCCTCGCTTTCTCGTGAGGCTGCAATTAAGGGACTGTTTTCTAATTCTTCGCTACTTTTGTAAATTTTTCCGCTTCGCGTAGTCCCAAACATTAATGTATCCACATGACCCTTTTTTCACACACTAGCATCTTAATCCAGGTATTCAAATATTTAATATACTTACCTCGCGGTCCCTTGAGGAAGCGTTGCTCTGCCTCACTGTAGCTCACGGTCGTGTCTACCGCAAACTCAGTGATAAATCCCCCTATTATCCAGTCGAGCCGATGGTCCACATCTTGTGTGATCTTATCTTGATGCTTCTAGTATGCGCACTAATTCCAGAGTCCACACTATTGGTTGGTCGAGCCTACAACTTCCCTGTCTGTCGGCTAACCTTCCGATCCACTCATACAGCTCAGACGGAAAGGATGTAAAGAAAATCTCGTGGATTTCGGTATACATGTAGAGGTCCAGCCACTTTTCCTTATATACTTGTGGAGTTCTGTTTTCTTATGTCACGAACTCGTGAATCTTCTTGTCCAACCACTCTTCAATTTCCTGCGTTGTTGGGTCCCAGCGGCACAACATCAAACATCCCTTATGCAGATCCTGGTCCCAGTAACAGAACCATTTGTTGGCTTAGTGAGGCTTGACCCAGGTTCAGAAGTGAGTTAGCCAAGCAAATCCCGATACTACTGGCCCTTTCGGCAACAACCCGCAAAACGCGGACTGAGGTCTCACCCGAAGTAGTATGGGAGGGTGCTAAAACCAGGTTTCCACACTCTCAGGATGTTTGATATGTGGTGATTGGTACGCAGTCCAACCTTTGCACTTACTGTGCTACGTGCACCTGCGGGCACCCTGCACCCTATGATACTGTCTTCGCGCAGTTTTAGTCGCAGCGCAACCCGTGTTATTTACCCAAGTATTCC
The DNA here is from genome assembly GCA_000404065.3 of Pinus taeda. Classification (NCBI taxonomy): domain Eukaryota; kingdom Viridiplantae; phylum Streptophyta; class Pinopsida; order Pinales; family Pinaceae; genus Pinus; species Pinus taeda. The sequence goes on from APFE030421387.1 coordinate 16,061, forward strand.
ATAATTAGTCTTCATTAGTTGATTACTTAGATTAAATTCACATAGAAGCAATTATACGAGTATTCATCAAGTGCGTGCAGTAAATAAACCGAATAAAAGTAATGCATAACATCAAAATACATATTCAAGAAAAGATGCACAAAGTAAACTTCTCTTTATTAATTGTCAATTCCAAGTACATACCCAACTCTGCCTTGTACACTCAGCTACAGGGGTTAGCGCACTCAGCAGCGGACTCTACTAGGCCTCTGAGCACTTAGCTGTAGAGCCTCTACCTGCTATTATGACCCAGTACACTTCAAATTCCTCTATATGCTCTAACTGTGCCTTTGCATCTCTATCCCTCTATCACTAAGATCTCTTTACACTTAGAGCCTCGGTTTTCCAACACAACTTTACATTAAATTACAATTTTTTAGGGCGGACAACCTTATGACTCAATTGTACACTTTGCGCTTCGCGCCCATATTTCACAGAGTTCTACACCATCTTTGACCAAAACTTGGGCTTTAAGCCCTGTTGAAGCCCCGAAAATCGGGTCGACAACAAGGGGGATACCCACCCGGTCCGGACCTTGGTTGGCAACTCCTTATCCGTTTGGTATAGCGGTCCGACTGGGGATAACGGGACCAGTTTCCCGATCTGGGGTATGTGTGTGTGTGTAGAGTTGAATAATGCTGATCTAAGAGTACTTTAAAGCTAATCTAATTCAGATTCTTTAAACTAACTCTATGCTATCATAATCTAATGAGAAACAACACATCAAATCTATGCTAACCCGGGATGTATATCTTCTATTATGCGATCTAAAGAGATTTCAAACAATAACTGGTAATAAAGATCATTCAGCTATCATAAGAATAGAAATCATTCAAGATAAACCACTTTGCATAAGAAGTTAGGCAAAAAAGTTGTGAACAACATATCCCATAATAAGCCATTCATATGTCAGACATAAACAATATGACTCCACTGTATAGAAGTGCCAAATGGTAACCCATACATTCATGCAATAACATATAAACAACTAAAAACTATAAATCACTTAAAGAATATAAGCAAAAATTGCCAAGAGATAAAAGTACCATTTATGACTAATTCTACCCATAAGCTTCAAGCAAAAATGATCTATCTCTACTTGTTCTAACATCTACCAAGAGTACAAAAGTGCAACACCAGTAGAAGATATCAAAATGCAAATAAAAATAAATCTCGATCCATCCATTCATCAAAACCTCCTCTGAGGGTGCAGAAGTGCATGTTCCGAGGATAGGTTTTTGACAAATCTCTGGACCCTTCTCTAAATGCATGGGAAGGGTTAAAATACTACTTCCTAATTCTAATAATAGTGTTTTTACAAAATTTTAGGATACGGTTCTCAAATGACCGTCCTTTTTTCTAATCTAAATAAAAAGAAACAACAAACTTCTAAAAATAAGTTACTTCTAAATTTGGTCCTTAAAACTGCAAGTGTTCATCATGGACTTGAGAAGAGTCGGTTGGCCGACTTCTGCGCTGAGCTGGGCTGCGAAAACAAAATCTATGAGAGTTGGCACTACTTTCTCAGCTGAGTTTATGATGCATTTCACAGTCATCCATTGACTGTGTGGCTTGACTAAGTATGCCCAGTAACACTCCCAATTCAACCTGTTCAATGCCTGGATCGCTTTTCCCTTTTCCTACGCCTTCTGCTTCCATTCTGTCTCCAGTCGTGACTTATTTGGTAGGTACCCCGGGGTGGTTTCTACGATTAAGTTGGCTCTGTGTAAATTCTCATTTACACAGTCGATAAGAACGCTTGCCTGCGTTGCCGCTGTCTCCGCTCCTGTCTGCCTGCCTGATTTGATCGTCCCAATTTTGTAAGAGAAATTCCTTAGACCCCTCGTTAATCGGGTGAATTTGCTCTTTCCTTCCCTCCATCTGCCAAGCTAATATTCCGTCACTCGTCTGTCAATCTGGTCATAGTCACTTCGCAAGTCCGCCACTTGATTGGTGAGTTTATCGCTCAACTCGCAATAGTGACCCCATTGCGATATCTTACGTCCCAACTCTTCCTGTTGCTGCAGAAGTTGCTCATTTAAGCCAACAGATTCTGAAACAAATTCAGCAAGCTTAGGCTCGTCCTTATGTATTTCTTGCAACGCTTGCAACTGCTTTCCTTTTTCATCTAGGCTTCTTTGATAGCTTATCTACATCTGCTGAAAGTCTTCTTGTAACTTCTCGAGTTGTTTGGACACTTCAATACTAGCATTGGCTTGTTGTATCTGTTGTTGTAGTAGCTGTATTTGGTTTTCTTGTTCCCTCAACAGTTGCTGAACTTCCGATGCCTTATCGATAGTCACAGAAGCATATGCTCCTGCGATCTGAGACAACTTCATGAGATTTTCTATCAGGTTGCTGTTGGGGTCTTTCCATAGGACGTCTAAATGTTCAACATCCTGTGGTAGTGTATTCTCTAGCTTTCTCTTCTTTCTTTGTCTCCTCACAACTGCTTTATGCTGGGGACTATAGAATACATCCAGTGGGGGAATTTCCTCTACACTAAGTAGAAGCTCAAAAGGTGGAGCGATATGACTGTGCTCCGTTTCTGTGACACTACTGACTATGGTCGAAACCATTTCTTGCATTACCTGTGTATTGTTCACAGGTGCCCTTGGGGCTTGTCCTTCAAGGCTGATTAGCTCGTTGAAGTTTTCCCATTCTTTGTCTAACTCTGTTGTGACGAGAGGCGCTTTAATGACGGGAGGAGGGACATCTCTTAGCGGGGAGGTGATAACTTGCTGTTGCGACATTGCACTTGACTGAGCTGTATCTTCGCTTTTTCCTTGGTCGCTTCCAGACTTTTTAGAACGTTCAGGCGTTCTTTGGGCAACATCAGATTTGGATTTGGAAGTACTAGAGTTTCCACTGAGGCTGACGCTGGGAGTCGGTTCTCTGGCGGGCAGTCGCAGCTTCTCTAGAGGAACACTGGCTAACCTTCTTTCCCTGTATAACATGAATCTTTGGAGGTCATCTGGAGACAACCTCGACCGAGCTTCTCGCAAAACTTCCTGGAGTGAGCTTTTACCTTGACACAAATCATCAAACAAATATTTCTTTCCGACGAATACTTTTATTCTGACACTTGTAGTGAAATCATGGGCAACATTATTTAGGTCAAAAGGTCGAGCGGGGAATTTAAATAGCTGTAAAGACGTCACATTCTCCACTTCGGCGAAAGCGTGTCCTACATCGAACAATGAGAAGGCCCCACAAGCTACAGGAAACTGAGGCCATATGGCCTTCTTCTTGTCTTTTAGTTCTTTGGTCAGGCCGCCTTCTGAGCAGGTCTGATATGCAATTTCCCGAGCCAAAAGTTTGTCGGGGACATATAGAGGTAGGACATGTGGAGGCACAGTGCTCCCAAACACTCTAATATAAGTGAACCATTCTTCCCTGAACCATCTTGCGATGGGGACGATGTCTATTTGCGCTTCAGGTGAGTACCTCGGGGGTTCTTCATCATACATCATCCTATATAGGGGTAAGATAAGCCCGTGGCAAATCTGATAGAAGTGAGGGGCGAACTGGGAATCCCATAATACTTTATGATAAACATGAATAGGTGACAGGTCTTGGGTAGTCCATTTCCAACCCATAGTGGGGAATTTAGATACATAGCAAAAAGAATCCATAATATAAGCAGACAGATAAAAAGGAGGATAGACCCTTTGAGACAAGGATCTTTTAGACCGGTAATTCATAACAACAGTGTATAGATTATCAGAAAATATCTTGGCCCAATCCACGATATCGACGTTTGTGGCAGCGTCTATGAGTGGTAGCCATTTAGACGAAAATTTATTTATGTCTAGCATCCCAAACAGCCTGCAAAGCATGGCCACAGCAAAACAATACGGAGAGGTGAGGGAACCAATGCTGTACATACCATTTTTGTCCTTTTTTAGTGACTCCTCTCTTCTGGTCTATTCTTTAGTGGTCTCTGCCAGGTTTGGGTTCTCTGCTGCAAATTTCTTGACAAATTGTGCATTGTAGGTCATCTGAGGCTCAGGAAGATGATACATAAGCTTTAAGTCTTGCACGGCGAATGATCCTATGAGCCCATGTCCCTGAACCTTGAATTGTCTGCCTTGTAACTCTGTATTGTCAAGTATCCACCTGATCATATCTGTATACGGTAAAATTTTAGGTCTAGCTGCTATTCGGTGAAGAAACGAACATGCCAGCTCCTCTAAGGATGCCTTGGAAGAGTTTTGTGAGCCCGCAGCGCTATCAACCTTCATTACTTTAGGATTTTCTTCCTCCAGCAACCTATACATGCCTTCCCATGTCAAAATTCCTGCGTCCCTGTTGCATGCAGTGTCTGTATACAAAGGCGCCATCTCCTTCGTCTTTTCCTTCGTCTCGGGGCCTTGAGTTTTATGTTTCTTTCCCATTTGCTCCTACGTTCGGCTTTGAATCTTCTTAACTCTTCGTTCCTGCATATTACGAGCGAAGTGGAAATGACTGATTGAGAAAGGTGATGGGAGAGTTTTAAATGCAACAGATATATCAAATATGCCACTTTACGTGAAATAATTTTTTACAAAAGCACGCGTCTTCATTTCATTTAATAACTGACAACTAATCCCTTTACTATCATTAAAAGCACATGATCTGGGGTCAGATTATGGTAAGTGGCTTTTCTTTGAATGGCGCGCCCGAAGGATTCGTGATTAAATGATTCATGATTTGCTTACGTAACATTGAAGATCGTGCCATCGCAAATCGCGCCAATCGCAAATCGCAAGATCGCAGATTGCGCCATCGCGTCGATCGCAGCATCGCAGGTCGCAACATCCCAGGTCGCAACATCGTAGGTCGCAAAAGTTTAATGTTTGTCAAGTATTGCCAGTTTATTTCTGCGATATGCGATCTTGCGATCGGTGTTATCGCAGATCGACAGATCTTGAGGTTTTTCCTTATGAGCATTACTTTACTGCGATGCGATATTAGGCTTAACACGGGGGTCTTGCGCGTATCAATATTATAGGGGAATGAAGGCATTTCCTATCCTTTTTTGCAATGAAGTTTTTAAAGACCTTTACCTTATCGTAGACTTAGGTTAAAAAATATTCGAAAGACCTCTCTAAGCTTACGATGGTAACCTTATTTTGAAGAGAGGAAAACTTGATTTTTCTCAAAATTAAACTAAGGGTCCCCATTCATTTAGTATTTTTGACAAACACTTAAATAAAAAAGGGGGGTTGTTGCTAGCCACAACAATTGGCGATTCACTTGGGAGAACCAGTTATCTCTGACCTTCTCTTGACGTTTTTCAAACTTCTGAAAATAATTTTTTTCTCAGAAAAACTTAAACTTTATTATAGAAAGATAAAAATATTATACTTCAAACTGTCAATGATATTTCGTTTCAACCCCTTTCTATTTTAATTACTTGCATCCTTAGCTTGTGCTTGCGTTTACACCAGCCCTTACTTGGTCTTAAATAAAGATTAAAATAAAGTCTTCCCTGTATAGCATTCCTTTTTAAATATGCTTCTTTGTTGTAGGTAGAGCCTCTGCTGCCAGCAGGCGTCCATAGCCTCGACAGGGTTACCTATTAACCAGTAATGATCCTTTATCTTGCTTAAGTGTGTATACAACCATTCAGAGAAAAACCCATTTTGACACTTTTTCTTTTTTATTCTCTAAAGAGCAATGTCTTGGTTTGGTGGCCAAATTATGACACAGTCACTCACTTGATTTACACTTTTGCTGAACAAGCTGGCTCATGATTAGACCCCTTGTCTTTTTATTGCAACAATCTTGAGTCGTTGCCCTGTTTTGGTGGACAGTATTGGCAAAGTCAGCAAGTTATAATATCTGTGATCATGATAAGTCGGCTTGTGATGAGACCTCTTATTCTTTGAGATATAGTGTTTTCTTTGGATTGTTTCCCTGAATGCTGCGATTTCCTTTAGCAGGGAGGAAGTCAATTTTATTTCCTTAAGAAAGTTCTAGATGACAATAATAGAGCTTCTTTGGAAATAGTTGTTTCTACAGGGACCCCTTATTTTGTTATTGATGCCTTTCATTGTACTGACGTAAAACAATTCCTTCACTAAGATTGCTTTCTTCAAATTTTTTGGAGTTGAAACTAGCATCATATCTGGATTAAAGTTCTATTGATAATAAAGATCAAGTCTCAAAAAAAAAAAAAATTGTCATTTATAGAAGCAGAAGTTCAAAATCTTGATAGAGAAAAAGGTGTCTTTTGTAAACGTCAAATGTTGTTAACCAAACTTTATTTACGGAGAAAAATACTTAACAAAGTGAGAGGTAGACATTCCCTAAGATTATGTAGAGAATAAGGATGATCTCTTCTCTTATTTTGTCTATCAACTATTAAAAGTAAACCTTATAACCTAACTAAACTACTCCTACTCCTATCCTAACTATATACAAAATTTTGACTAAGTGAAATGATATTTCCAGTGGAGCCACCTTCTCATTTTTATTCCTACACATATGTAACTTTCCAACGTTAGTTTTAAGAACGGAAATTTTGTTAGACCGTTAATGTTGGATGAGGAATAAGAATGTACAACTTCAGTTGGAATCTTGTCCGAAATTTATTTCTCGCGAAAA
>APFE030421391.1:2313-41138 GCA_000404065.3 Pinus taeda
TCGGGCAAAGAGGAAGCTCTGGTTAAACCAGAGGAAGTATTTCGAGACAATACTGCAGAGGTTTAATATGCAGGATAGTAAACCGGTGAAGGTTCCTATTCCTGTAGGTGTGAGGTTATCTGCTGAACAGTGTCCCAAGACACAAGTAGAGGAAGAGGACATGTCCCATGTTCCATATGCAAGTGCAGTCGGTAGCTTGATGTATGCAATGGTCTATACTAGACTAGACATTGCACATGCAGTGGGAGTATTGAGCAGGTTTATGTCAAAACCAGGGAAGGAGCATGGACAACAGTTAAGCGGGTTTTCAGGTATTTGCGTGGCACTAGTGATTATGGTTTGTGCTACCAAGGAAGACCAGGATTGGATAGAGTGTTGGATATTCGGGGCTTTGTTGATGCAGACTGGGCTGGAGATCTGGATCAGAGAAGATCTACAAGTGGGTATGTGTTTAACCTATTTGGAGGTGCAGTCAGTTGGATGAGTAAGAAACAATCTGTAGTGGCCCTATCAACTACAGAGGCAGAATACATGGCAGCCACTCATGCAAGCAAGGAAGCAGTTTGGTTGCAGAGATTGTGTTCAAGTATGGGGTTAGTACAGGGAGCTATAAGGATAGACTGTGACAGCCAAAGTGCAATTTTTGGCAAAGAACCCTGCTTATCATTCAAAGACAAAGCACATTTATGTTCAGTATCACTTTGTGAGGGATATGATAGAAGACAAAAAGGTGTTGCTGGTAAAAGTGGACACTTTGAAGAATACTGCAGATGCATTGACAAAATCTGTGAGCTCTGAGAAGTTCTCTTGGTGTAGAGAAACAATGGGTGTTGCAGGGCTGGATAAATGACTAAGCTCTCTTGTGCCCCCCTGTGGAAAGAAAACAACAAGTGGGAGAATGTTGGGTTGTGTTATATTCTTTCCACAACTAGCCCGCGTAGTTAACCGAAGGGTTAGAGGGGGGCAGAGCCCCCCCTTCGTTACGTCGATTGCGTAGCAGGGGGGGTCACATGGGGTTTTAGGGGTGTAAGTAACCCTGGAAAATTTTGGTTTTGGACCCTATGTTAGGTTGGACGGACCCACCTATGGTTTTGTGCATGATTTTCGCACATGGTTTTGGGTTTTCAGTCCAAGGTATTGGATGCTTCAACATGTATAAATATGTATTGTAACATTGAAAGGAACATAATGAAAAATCAAGATGGTAGCCCCATTTTTTGGATCTAGGGGAAAATCTCTATGTATATGTGTTTTATGTGTTATGCTCTCGCATTGTTTATTTTTTGTGTTTTAGAAACCGTATGTAGGTAATTTTTGTATGGGGTTAAAACCTACAGTAATTAGTTCCTATATTTCAGCAAAGCAGGTGAAAATTCAATGTATCTAGTTGATGGCTAGCTTTCCTTTTAAAAATTCAACCCTGCTACGTGGTAGTCGAATACTTTTATGTATATAATATGTAAATATCATATTGAAAAGGGTTGGTTTGTGTGTGAAGAGAGAGGCTTGTATTTTGTACATTTCAAATACTTTTAGTGAATAGCGGAAGGATGAGATGACTTATTACAGGAATTATAGTGTTAGTCTCTATGATGATGTGCCTCTTTGTGATGTAAGTTTCCTGTTTGAATCATTACGCCATGAATGTATGTCTACTCTTTTATATAAACAAAGAATTATCTCAAAATTCACTATTGTAGTGCTTTGTTTTAAGTTTGCTAAGCAATCAGTGTTTTTCCTCTTGAATGACATATAAAATTCATCCTTTAGTAGATGCTTTATATGTCATTTGTCCATTGTTATGTTTCTCATGCCCCCTACAATGAACTAGATCAAAACATCATAAGGATTACCTATCTTTCTCTTGCTACAAGAGCCCTTCACTATCCCACCTATTCAGTAAAAACATCAATTGAGAGTGACTCCATTCCCCACAAATCTATCTTCACACATACCATCAAAACATTAAACAATCTTATTTCTTTATGTCCCTAAGAACTAGTCTAAGATTTGAAACTTTCAATCAACTAATTGACTGAGAAAACCCTAGTGGGAGAGCCCTCTCCAAGGCTAAAAGGGCTATATTCTAGCCTAAAAGTGGTTTGTGGTTAACTTTGTAATCCTTTCTCAGCCTAAAGGAAATTATAGAGTTCTAACATGTTCCACATGACTCCCTTGATGATAAACCTCCCTGACAAGTCAACTTTGAGGTCATGGATATATGTATTGATAATCCTAGGGAGATTATGCCTCTTCCCGCCTCTACTCTCCCCGACATGGAACAAGTAGAGCTTGGCAATATAAATTTTGAATTGACCAAGGGGTTATCTATTCAACCCTCCTTGGAAGTGCCACCCATGGACTAAGTCAAGTCTTGGGCTTCTACTACCGAACTTGCTAATGAATTTTCCAACTCCTTACCACATATTGATAAACCTCCCTGACAAGTCAACTTGGAGGTCATGGATATATGTATTGATAATCCTAGGGAGATTATGCCTCTTCCCGCCTCTAATCTCCCCGACATGGAACAAGTAGAGCTTGGCAATATAAATCTTGAATCGACTGAGGAATCTCCTCGACCCTCCTTAGAAGTGTCACCCATGGACCGAGTCAAGTCTTGGGCTTCTACTACCAAACTTGCCAAGGAATTGTCCAACTCCTTACCACCTATTGATGAACATATTTTGTACCTCCTTTATGTCTTGATCCTCCCTTATGTCCTAAGTTTAATTTTGAGAGCATGACTATGTTAGAATGTCCCTAGCATGGTCACCCTTTTCGAATTGGGCAGTTTGATTTCCTTTGGCATGGCCCCACATTGGTGCGCCATATGGTACCTCCACTCCTCCATGAGTTCATGTATAGAAATCCTTGGTCTAAGCCTAGGAGTGAGCACCCTTTAGCGTGATATACCAAAATGAGTTGCACTTGTACATATTATACATAATAGTGTGATGTTTTATCTCTTTTTTGGTTTGATGTGTGTATTTGTCATGCCTTTTCTATGCCAAAATCCAAAAAAATATATAATACTCAAAAAAACCAAAAATATATGTCCTTTGTTTACTTTATCCATGTTTATTTCTTTCATTATGTGATTTAACCATGGGTCTAGTCTTTCTATATGGTTTCTACATGTAAGGGTGGCATTTCTATTGTGACATCTGTTGGACCTTAGGTGTGTTTCTATTGAACTTGGAATTTAGGGGTAGCTCACTTATCACCATCTTCGTTGCATTTTGATCATCAGTGCCATATTTATGTCTTAGGTTTGACCCCATCAAGTTGCGACTGTAGCCACTTTCCTTTATGCATGTCATTGCTTGGCAATAATGCTTACGTGATCATGGATAACCTAGTATAACACCTTGTTTTTGTCTTGGTGTCCATGTCATTATTGTATTCTACTTTCAGAATCCCTCCTTCTGACCCGCTATGACCTAGAATATGAGCCTCATGTCCTCTTCTTCGCCATATTTTTGACCTTACCCGAGGAGGATTCCACCATTTCATCCATTGTGATTTCCACTTTTTATCGGCTTATTTTTGTAGCTTGAGCCTTGGTTTTTCTCTTCCATCATCATCGCCTGCTTGGCCCGTCATTTGCTTTCACTTGGAGTGTTACCCTTTCTTGTAGGAATCGTTGCGATGAGTGGTCCTATTAGCCAGCCTCTTATCGTCTTTATGTCATGAGCATTTCCATCATTACGAGAACCAGTTGCTATCCTCTATACCACTCTTTCCTCGAGGAGAAGTTTTCTTTAAGCTATTTTTAAACTCCTTAATTTAGATAAGATTGTTGAGTTAACTTGTCTCCTTCACACTCGTTAAAGTACTTGAAGGGTCGTCTACATAGTGTAAGTTTAACCCTTTTCCGAATTGGGATAAACTAGTTATGAAAAAGGAATACCCTAGTCTACTATGGCTAGGAGGTTCTCCCTTCTATACTTTTATCTCTTTTTCGGGCTTGGGGGACAACTTCACGAAAAAGGAACTTATAAAAAGAGAAGGGAGAGAACATTTATTTCCATTAGTCATCAAATGGAAGCATCATTTTCGTCGCCCTTGAACATGACACTTGTATGTTTCATTATCTCAGTTGGGTTTTGGCTTGTCTAGGAGTCATACCATACATAAGAAGTTGTCTACTCCTCCAGCTAGTTACTTTTCCAGACATATGGAGCATGCCTTGATGCCTCCTACATCATTGTATGATATCACATGGTGCTCATTAGCCATGTTGCCAAGTCACTCTTGTGTCATGTCGTTATGTGTTTAAGGGAAGTCCCAGCCTATGTTGGCCATCCGTAGTAGCCTGTTGACCTTTTTGAGTTGGCCATCCCTGTGTCAGTTGTACTTCATCGCTTCATGACTTCATCTAGACATCACATCATCTTAGCTTGTTCTGTGTCGATTGATGGGGGATACATCAAGGTCCTCATTTGACAAATCTTCTCCTGTCGGCTTCAGTTCATTATCCAGGAGTTTGATCTAGGAACCAGTAGTACCTTGGAGCTTGCAAACCTTAGTGTCAGGCTTCCTCGCAATCGAAAATGGGTTTCCATCATTGGCTACTCATTGGTTGAGTTCATTGGTGTTTGACATCAACTCATTTATTCACACTTAGTAGATTGTACTAGGTAGCTTGGGGACCATTTTCCTCATTAGTGGATTCCCTCGCATCTATTACTGGTTTTCCTCATTGGATGGTAATCATGCAGTTTCTACCACGTTCGACTTCAGCTCATATATTCGCATGATGTAGATTCATACCATCAGGGTTATGTCGAAGACCCTGGGTTAGGGACATCTCACTCTTATATGACATCCTTCCCAGATTGTGTTGGAGTTATGTACCATTTATGTACTTTGAAAGCTATCTGGGACACTTCCCTCTCTATCATGTGTCCATATTCCTACTGATTTATATTATGACATAGATCCACATTGTATTTGTTGGTGGCTATGCTCTATCTGTTGAGTCACATGGATCCAATGTGTATGTTTTCGTGGCCATGTTCTAGCATTTCATGTCATGGATCCGCAGTGTATTTTATGGTGGCCATGATCAGTATCTTATTATGACTGAGCATGGGTATGCCCGCCTCGTGGATAATATCAATAGAGTTGAGACTTCAGTACTTGAATTCCTCTGATCTAGTTTCATAGTCTTGGCTCCTTCCTCCCATTTTGAGCTTTGAGTATTATTCTAATTCATTTCAGACATCAGATTCTCTTATGACCTCATGCATCAGGGGGCATCTATTATAACCCTATTTTCCACTCTATTATAGTGAGAGAAAACAAACATCAAATTACCTTAGTTGTTTGGATAAAACGCATCCATTTTCACCTTTTCTTTTACTTATGTGAGATTGATCCCATGTTAAAAGGGTGGAATTACAAGATTGGGTTATTTCTCATAAAAAAATTGCCAACATATTATAATTATGAGATAATAATTATTCCATAATTGAAATAATTAAGAAAATAGTTCATAATTATGAAAAAGATTTATAGAGTTTGTCATTCCCAAGGAGATAAACTTAACCCACTTGTGTATGAGTTGGATAGGGGTCCATTACTATAGAAGTTTCATAACTTCTCAAGCTCCTAGGAGTCTAGATATATTCTCGTGGAGGATAGAATAAGCCTATATAATCTCACCAAGAGGAAAGGGTGTAAGATCAAGTATCCACACTATAGTGAGAGAGCTATGTTGTATTGGAAGAGGAGACCATACTACAAGATTCAAGAGAGGATTTCCTTTGCTGGAAGGTATACATTTATGTACTTTCACTTATATGGTTAATAAAAATCCATGTTCCTTCCCCTTATATCAGTTTTGCAGTAATTTATGTGTGATTTCTAGATGTTTTGAGCTGACGATCTTTTGTGGAAGATCATTTGTCATCCTTGTTTGATTGTGTTTGTGTGCAGGCTTTGGATCTGGAGTGGATGAAAGAGATCGCTTGATTGGAGCGCAAGGATTCTGCATCAAGCCTAAAACCCTTCACCAACCTACGAGGAGGTAAGGTACTTGCTCATACTTTGTAGCATTAGAAATTGCATCGAAACTACATGCATGGCCATCTGGATTGGGGATTGTTATTAGATTGTCTTATCCGTTTTATTTTGTTGTCTAGTGATCTCAACCAAGCATGAGATCACGGAGAAATAGCTCCTTGCATGTAGATCTCGTTGCAACGCCATCCAAGATGAGGAAGTGGTCCAAACACTTTGCAATTTTCATTAAGTTTTGTCTATTGTTGGACTAGGTGGGCAATATTTTTTAGGGAAGAATATCACAAAGGTTTAGGTCGTCCAGGAGGGAAACCAAGAAGTCCAGTAGAAGACTTGGTCTAGCAGAGGATCCCCATAATTTTGAGTTTCCCAAAGTGAAATTTAGATCACCCAAGTAGGACTCTGCCTGATCTGCGAACTTCTAATTGAGTAAGAGATGACTAGAAAGCTTGTTTATCTACATATGGTCCATAAACATTAATGAAGTAGAAATGAATATCTAATTCATAGCAGGTGAGGTCAAGAGCCAACAAGGACCTCGAAGATCATGCTATTGTAAGTCACATGTACCTCAGATTCCAACCTCAAACAAATTCCTATGATCTACCATCGAAATCAATTGCCAAAAATTCCCAATCAGGGAAAATATATTTAAAATAATCATATTTTTATCACCAATTAACATTGTCTCCTGAAGAAAAATTGTCTCTAGAAGAAAAATAACATCAGGGGAATGGTATTCATAGACTCATTTTAGAGCCAATTTTTTAGAGGGGTTTGCTAAACCTCGACAGTTTAAAGAGAGGTCCTTCATTTAAAATCTAGAGAAAGTCTGAAGCTCTAAGCGCCTTTAGGATAGATGATTGTTTTCCAAATTGAATCTTGTAACTAGAATAATGCTACATCTTGGAAAGAAGGGATTTTCTTCCTCTAGTAGAGGAGGAGCAAGGAGGGTCCTTAAAAAGACCTAGTCCTCCACCCATATTAGTAGGAAGGATGGAATGGTTCAAGGAGGGAGGGGAGGGTGAGGGTCTAGAGGATCAAAGATTGTATCAATGGGGGGAGGAGAGAGGGGGCAGGGTGTTGTAGAAAAATTCTCCAGAGCTAGAATGTCGAATATTTTCTCGAAGCTAACTCTAGTAAGGAGCCAAAATTAAAGCCTGAATTAAAAAAAAAAAAAGGGACATAATGAGATCCATATTTTCTCAGGAAGGCTTATGAGGCCTCTTTTTCTTATGTAAAATCAAAGGCTCTGCATATGTAAATGGCATTCTGAAAAATTTAAGAAAGTGGCGAGATTTTCGAGTATTTTATGGAAGCATGCATTATAGAATTGTTGGGTGTTAAAGAAAAAGATGCTCAAATAGCTTTGGGAGTTGACATTTTAAGAAAAGTTAGACAAAATCCCATCCATCCACAGTCCACTCATTGTGAATTGGATCCATTATTTTGTTAAGTCTCAATGTTGGCCTCATCCCATCCATGGGCACTTTATTCTGATTGTATTGTCAAACCTCCTTCTCTTACTTCAACATTGGAGAAAGCATGCTCATACACATAATGCAAAATGAATTTGTGTCGCTGCAACAATCCAAATTGCGCTAACTTGCACTGTAATTTTGTTGAACAAAATTTATATTCTTCGCTTGGAGTTTTGGGAATTTCATTGATATTCATTAAAACTACTAAGAATTTTGGATTGAACCATATTGGCAATTTTAACCAGAGGTGTGTACGAAGAAAATGTACTTAGAACTGAAGGATTGTGTCAACAATGCCGCGGAGATAGGTAATTTTAATATTAGATATATTATTACATATAATATTAAAAAGTCATTTAAAGGATTGTATTAATAATGAGTAAACAACTCATTATTGTTTGTTTTCAATAAACCCTTTTAAAACACTGAAATAATGAACTAGTTTCATCACTCATTTAAATAGTTAAATTTTGGGGGAAATAAAGGGGAAAAATGAGAGACAAATGGGGGTTAAGAGATTGGGAGATTTTGTAGCCATCCAATATAATATTTCTCAAAGATAGTTAATGCAAATCAATTATGATTTTAATTTTGAGCAAACTTGTAGTTTGTATTATCTTTTTCTTTGTGTATTGTTGTTTTATAAACTGTTCTTCTTTCACTGGAACTGATGTATATAGCGGTAGGACTGCTTGAATTAAGATTACATATTTACCTATGTTACTCTTTGTTGCAAACAAAATGTGTGATTTGAACTAGAGTACCTTAATGTGTGCTCCATCATTTTCAGGAAATACATTCACATATTCTTCGTTTTCTAGTTCTATTCATCATTTCATTCTCAAGGTAAGAACTTGAATCATGTTTTGCTTGAGTTATTAAAACCTCATTTGTTTCATTTTTCTTCTTTCCATCATACTTAATTTAAGGCCCGCAACCCCCAAAATTGCTCCTTTTAGTTTTTTTTTCTTCGACTGTGGTTCACGGTCACTGATTGGCGACTGCATCCATGGGCAATAATCCGAGGAGATCCACCCAAAGGGATTTACCCATAGACCTAATATGTCAGGCCTAACCCAAAGGGCATCGATGACATTTGACCCCGTGACATCCCAATTGGCAAGGAGCTTGGCAACGAGAAATCGAATTCATCACTCTAGTTATAAGTAATGAATCTTTGAATTAAAGTTTTCGTTGCACTTATTTATAATCTAACTCCAACCAAAATTTAAATTTTTTATGAATTTTTGAATGATGTCTTGGGCACTGACTCCCTATAGGTAGGAGTTGTCTCTAGGGTTACAACATAGGGGATGAGAATTATGGGGGATGTGATTGATAGGAGAGACTCTTGATGTGAGAGGGGAGGAGAGAGGGAGGGGGTTGCAAAGGGGAGGGCGAATAAAGAAGAAGGGGGAATGGTGGATGTGGTCCCAAAAAGGGGCTTGAGAGGGTTTGCAACATTGGGAGGATGAAATGCATAACAAAAACTCTCATAGATATGAAGTAGAGCATCACCAAAGAGAGAAAACTAAAAATAGTATAATGGTCCATACATGAAGTAGGAGATGTCATTATAGGTGGGGAAGAGCCCGTTGTGACCATCACTACGCCATCTTCTGAAAAGGGCTATGCCAATTCCCCTAGAGAGCCTAGGGAGGGAAATGCTTGAGTAGAAGCAATAGTAGTCTCATCACACATAAACTATCAATTTTATGGTAGTTCACCATGCAAGGGGTCTCGAATATCCTAAGGAGGTTTTTGAGGGGAGGTCATAGGGGTGACATAATAAAACTTTCTCTTTCAGACCCATTTTTTTCTTTTGCTTTTGTCCAATTTACAATCCCTATTGAGTTTCTCGTAAGCATGACAATGGACACACTTGAAGGGTATACCTTCATATTCAATATTTTGGTGGTGTATTCTATCCCCAACACTGATGGATATGGATTCAGGTAATCCTAGTGACAAATTGAGATCCACTAGAATATGAGCAGTAGCCATAACTCTAGTCAGTTGAAATGAAATATTTGAATAATAATAGAAACCTAAGGGATTTCCTACCTCTCAAAACACACCCTCAAACCAAAAAATGGGAGGCGGTGCTAGAAGCCAAACCCAAATGTGGAGCAAGTTCAATTTCTTTGTTCTTGCTTCAAAGAATATAGACCATTTTTTCAGGAAGAGGGCCTATGAGCCCCATGACCATTTCCCTACATAATTTTGTTGTGTATTCTGCACACAATTCTGCCACCCCATCTAGCCTTTTGCAAAAATCATACGCTGAGGCAAGTAATGTTCAAGGAGTGGTTTAATATGCAGGTTTGTCCACCTCCATAGGATCACCATCAACATGCACCTACAAGCGAAGAGATCAACCACCAACATGTCCTCCATCTTATGGATATCACTCAATTGGATGTCCTTTCCCAGTATTATGGTTCCTTGGATCTGCGTTTAATACACCTATGATTAGGTTTTTGTGGGCGTCTAGTAGAGGAAACCACATGACATAATTGTTGCTGAGGGAAACTGCCTCCACTATGCATTTATGGGGTGAGGAGGTTGTTTAGGAAACTGGGAGATGGAGAGGGTGGACGATAATTCGGTAAAAACCATGAAGGTAAACCCTCTTAGACTAACTAAGGGCCCAAAAGAGAAAGGTCTAGCGGAGATTGTGGGGAGGGAGGGTTAATCGAGGGAGGGAACTACGGAATAGAGGGATAAAACCGGGAGTAGCAGGGGGAATGTTGGGAATTGGGTGGGACATATTTTAATAAATCTTGACTTGAGCCAAATGTCGAAGAAGCTTGCGGAGGAGGGTGTTAGTGGACCAAGCCATACAACCACCGAGGAAGGGAGAAGTGACACTGACGCATGGGGTGGAGGGAACCTCGACATAATGGCTAGGTTTACCCATATATTGACTCCTTCCCGATGGTCTTGTGTGTAGTCCACTAGATCGTCATATGCATTGGGAGGCATTTGGAGCTTGAGGTCCTGACATGGTATGACTGTATATGAAGGTTCATAACTGAGGCAGATATAAAGTAGGTTGATTATGTGAGAATCAGTAAAGATGAAAGACTCATAGCATTGTATCATATTCCTTATTGATTTTAATCTTTGAAACAAGCGATTACATCCTTTCTTCTCAAGGTATAAGCTATATTCTTATCATGGACATCCTTAATGCTAAATTACATAAATATTGGCAATCTCTCTTGTTCAATGTCAACAAAGCACTCACAAGCTATATTACATAAGAGTAATATCAACAAAATCATGGGTTGTCGAAACCTTGAGCCCAAAAGTCGTCAACAATAAATTTTATTTTTTCGTCACACCTTTAAATATACTAATTACCTATGAATACTATTAGAGAAACTATAGGTTGTCAAAACTTGGAACCCAAAAACCACCGATAATAAATTTTATTTTATTTTAATAATTAATGATTTTATTTTATTATTATGTTAGATTTTATATAATTTCATTGAGACAAAATATTTTCCGAATAAAACATTAAAATAATATTTTCCATAGCCAAATATTTTTTATAAAAATGAAAATATTAAAAAAGATAAATAGTATTAATTATATTATAAAATTGGATATGAGAAATGTAAATATTAATTAAATTATAAAAAGTGATATGAGAAATGTGAGTATAATGTTAATCACGTTAGTTGTATGCATTTACATTAGGTAGAAGTAGAAATATGATGATGCACTAAGTTAAAAAAAAATGGGTAATTTTTTAATTATAATAAATTTATTTTTTTTAAAGGTGAGATGAAGTTTTATTTTAATTAATAAATTTTTGTTTTCATAATTTGGATTGTTTTAATATGTATTAAAAAAATTTAAAGAAAAATCTTATCAATTAGGTTGGTTTGTAATTTTTCATAAAATTCCTTTCATATTGGGATGCGTGATGGGTTGGATGTTTCATAATTTGGATTGTTTTAAAATGTATTAAATTTTTTTAAAGAAAATGGTTATTAATTAGGTAGACTTGCAATTTTTCATAGAATTCCTTTCAATTTGGGATAGGTGATGGGTTGCATGAGGTAGAATTGTAATTTTTCATAAAATTCTTTTCATATTGGGTTGGATTGTGGTGATGGATAATTTTTTTTATTAAATAAGATATAAATTTGATTTTTTTTTGTAATATTAATGAATTGGAGTAAAATATAAGAAATTTAGTGAAAATAATTTTTTTATGTATATTTGATTAATAAGAAGAAGGGTTTCACAACACTAAGATAAACTAATACAATTTAACAAGTTTAAATAATAAAAACCATTTTTTTTCAAACCTTTCAAATTTAAGATGAAATGTTCAAGTTGAAGAGTCAAATATAAATACATGGACATGTATCTAAATTATCTTTACATTCAGAGGAAGAATTAACAAAACATTTTTTTCAAGGGAAATGTATATCTTTGAGAAACTTGTTGATCATTTCATTTTAAGAATAACACCCAAAGTAAATTAGACTCTACAAAAGGTCAATGTTTTATTAGTATTAGTATAGAGTTTAATGTCTTTACAACAATATACACATTAAACACTCAACATATTACTCATACAAATTAAACATAAATGAGGAAGATAATAACATTCCTCTCAATCACCTAAACTAAATCTTATTAATTATTACAACATAGGGGTCGGAGGGGGAGCGATTATTTTAAATCCTGATGGAGATTAGGAAGTAAAGTTTGTTTAGGGGCTGGATCAAAAAACGAATAATCTTGCATAAATGTATGGGCTTCACCTTGGCATCTATTTTGCCAAAGATCGAGACATTTTTTCCATAGTCATCTTTGGGGATTCCCTCATCACAATCCAACATCTCCAAATGGGATCTCTTCAAAAAAATATCCCCCTCTCCCTTCTTGTTTGAAGAAATAATTGCATCCTAGAGACATTCTTACATAAGTCCTACTTTCACATCCTTCGTTGCCAAAACAAAGAAGTAGATATTCAGGAAATATTGCCTGTCGACTGGAAGAAGGTAAATGTGATGTTAATGAATCCCTCGGTTGGAAGGTTATCCCATGATGTTGACTTAAGGGGCCTGACCCAGGTTCAGAGTTGTTCGCGCCAACCAACAAAACCCTCAACTGCTGGCCCTTTCGGCAACAACCTGCGTACCACAGGTTGAAGTCTCACCAGAAGCAGTATTGGAGGATTCCAGAACCAAGTTTCTACATCTAGGGATACATGATAAGTGATTTCTAATCCTGCACAGCTTTGGATCTGCCTTCGGGCAGATCGGTATCTTCCTAGGTCTTGTCACTATAACTAGGGCAAGACGGCTTTTAGACATTCACGAAGGTTTGCGATCAGTCTTTGCGGACCTTAGACAATCAGATCATCTACTTACCTGCATCAATAGATAATTCTAGATATGAGTCCGCACATATATATCAATTCATCAGAAAACATAATAGAAATAGATTTTAACTTCACAGAAGTAGATAACTGCTCATATCATGCATCATTAAGACAGGTTCAGTGAATTTGCACAACATTCATTCATTATTCCATAAAATTATATGATTAAGAGACATAATATAACATAAACAGATTCAACAGAAGCGCATAGTAATTCTTCAAAATCAACCTTTATTGATCTTCCACTTTCAGATTACAGACTCTTCTACCCTGCGCACTCAGCTGCAAGGGTTCGCGCACTCAGCTGCGGACTTTACCAAGGCCTCCTGTGCACTCAGCTGCAGGAGCCTTCCCTTCTTCACCTAAGTATAGGAAGCATAGCCTTCCTACCTTATAACTTGCCTAAGACAATCAAAACCATTCATCGTACCCAATTCTCTATCAAAAGTTATCTCTAAGATTTGCTATGAATCGACTATTTAGAGCTTTCCTTCATACAATACCATGGTCCATGGACCATGGGAGAATCTTAAAACCGACCCAAACAAGGGGCTAAGACCCCTTTGACTCCAATCTATCCGTGTGCTCCTCATCCACATTTCGCAGAGACTTTACATTTTTTACAAAATCTTTTACAAAATTGGGTTGAATTAACCCCAAAATTAACCCTAAGGACCCTAACCCAATAGGCCCCCAACACAAAGATCATGACTCACCCTCGAGTCACTCAGCTGGTGTCTCGCTCTTGCTGCGAAGACCATCCAGCTCAACCCGCAACATCGTAACTTCGACAATGCCTTGCACGACTACTTGTTGTACCTCTTCGACCAATTTCTCTGTCGTTGGGACCTCTACTTCCAGGTGCATTGTCCTCTGTGTTTGTTGTAGCGCCTTTAGCTTTTCCTCCAATGATAGAGTAAGTTGACAAGCTTCCTCTAGCCATGGTTATAATCTGGTCTTTAGCAGTGCCTCTTTCTTCTGCAACTCTTCCACCTAGGTTTGTGTCTACTTTCCCTCTTGTAACTTCGCGAGGCATTGCACTAGCACCAAAGTGCACACAGTTGTTTGGGCCTCGTCATACTTCTGTTGCATCTCTTGTACATTGGTGTTCAGCTTCTGCAATTTCAGGTCCTCCTACAGATTTTTCCATAATTCCATCGATGCATTGAACATCGTTGTGTAGTCATTAACTGCAGCATCCAAAGTGCTCATATTCTCCTTGATGGTTGTTGCGCACTACTCTTGTACTTCTGACGGAGTCGTGGGCTGCAACTTCAACTGCAACTATGCTATGTTCATCTGGAAATCAAATGTAACCTGTCAACTTCCTCCTTTGTTGCACGTACTGCAACAACCAATTTCCTTACTTTGGATGAGACCTCTACATCCTTTGGTATGTTTAATTCAGGCACTGACTTGTAGGCCTGCTCGATCATTGTTTCCAGGCTATGATGTCGTGTCTGCAACTCCTCCTTTTCCTTCAACGCCTGAGTTTTCTCCTGGAACAGTTGTTCGTTGTTCACCTTAAACTCACTTACGACGGTGAGGGTGCGTTGTTCCTTGATCCTTAATTCCTCTGACACCCCTTGATGCAGCGCATGGAGGGCCTGGAGTGGCAGTGCAGACAAATTCAGCCCCATGTCCTTCACTATATTAATCACAGCACGATCCTCTTCTTATTCTGCATGAACATACCCCTCTGTCAATGGTATGACTTGAAGGTACAGAGTCCGTTCTAGCTCTGCCACTGTTCCACCTCCCTGTGTCAGGCTTGCTTGCACCCTGCTCGATTGTCCGACGCTCACTTGAATCCTGTTAGCTTGGACCTGCAGCTTGCGCAGATCCTTTTGGACGCTCCCTGATGTCTGAATATATTGTTTCTCAAATTGCTACAACACCTCAGTCGTTGTGTCTCTCACCTTATCGCCGATCTCATCGAGATCGCCTTCTGTTAGCACCATGGGGTTGATATGCTCTGCATGTCAGCTCTTGTGCGTCAGTGTGTTGTGAAGTAGATTTGTTGCTTTCTTCTATATCTTGTTGTTCCTTATCCACTTGTTCTTTAGCAGCATGCTCCTTCGTTGCCTGCTCCTCCTCTGCAGTTGCCTTAGCAACAACTTCCTTTTTCTTTTGCTCAGTGAGAACTTTCGCAGCCTTTTGAGCAACCTCCTTATGTTTCTGTGTAGCAAAGCTCTTTACACCTTTGCTAGTGCCTACATCACCCTTCGTGGGTTCACGCCACTCTGCTAGCCAATACCCCACAACCTCCTGTATGTCCATCTCGGGTACCAGATAAGGAAACAGGTGCCATGTATATTTCGGATCCTTTCGCGCTCTAATGGACAAATTGTGAAAATTGGCCTTGAGCTCTCCGTAGTCCAACAACTATGCGAATAATTTTGGGGACATCCTTGGCCTCTGATTGATCACCATATGAAGGTCCATGTCTACCAAAATCTAGAAAAAAAATTGTTCCTTGATCCTCCTCGGATCCTTTGTTTACCACAACAAGGTGAACCATGCCGCCTCAAGTAAATCTTCCTTATGCGAGGGAAACTAACTGCCCTCCAGCAATCTCCAAGCAACTAAAAGAATAGATAGCAAAAGCCAGGCATAGTGGAATGGATTGCTTTCCTCCTGACCTTCTCGACAGTTTTCAAGGAACTCATGGCATAGATACCTTGCCCAATTGTATTAGACACCTTTAGCGCATTGTTTTGCAAGTGACACTACTGGCACTGGAACTTCGTCAGCACGACACTTCCTCATAATATTGCCTGCAAGAATCTGGGTCCTGAACTGCACTGCCTGGTCTTGAATTGGGTGGATAGAGTATCTGCACTACTTTTTAACAGGGCCATACTCTTTCTTCATTTTATCCACCAAGTCTTTTTATCCAGTCTTCCCTACAAACTCCTTGGCAAGGTCCACTCCTTGATAAGGTAGCCTCATAATCCTTTGAATGATTATATCAGTGATCGGGATGGTCTGCTCAAGCCATAAACACCCATCATGTACCAACACTAGCAGTTGGCACACACATATCATGTTGATAGTTGAGCGATGATAATGAGGTACACACAACATGTTTAACAACTCGGCCTGCTCAATGCCTCTAACTTGCTTCATGGGTTCTAAGTGCGTAACCCCAATATCCTCGTAATATATTTTAGTCACGTACTTGTTGGTGGCCAAATGTAGGAACCTCTCATGGTCTACGAGGTCCCAATCCTTTATCTTTAGTACTGGAATGCCCGCTAAGGTAGGACCTTCAAATTCCACCTGTTTGGGCAACAGGGTTGTTGAGACCAAAAATTTCCTGAATTCGGATCCTTAGGAACTTGGACCTTTCCCTTTCACATAGGTATATACTCAGGAAGTCGGGAGATAGGCTCAGCCTCTTTGGCATCCACTTCCTCTACACCTTGGTACTGCTCCTCTTCTAAATCGACCACTTACTCCGGATGTTTGTCTTTCTTCTCCTTTTGTCGCACCTCCAGATCCTTCCTCGGTGACAATCTCACTGGCACTCGCTTCTTCTGCTTCTCCTTAGCAGTTGGTTGCTTCTCTTTCGAAGCTGGTTGCTTTTCTTTTGGGACTGGTTGCTTCTCTTTTGCGGCATATTGCTTTGGCTTTGGTGACCTTGACACAGTAGGTACAGGGGTTGTAACTTCCATGCTTGAACTTTCAGGGCCCGATGTATCAGACACAACAGATTCTAAACTTAAGGCTTTGGCGAGGTTCGTAGCAGTCAATTGTTGAAGAATGGCCTTCTAGTTCCATGCAAGTAAGGTAGAAAATGCTGGGCTTGCCAAAAAATCCTCCCAGAATTTCTGACTCATAAACTTCAGATAGCAAATCCCACAGACAAGTCTTAGAATGCAAAGTGTTCTTCGGTGGTCCATCATGCGAGGTTTATAGGGATTTTTGAATTCAAATCCGACCGTTCCCCCCAATTTCTGATAATAAATGCCTCTTTGGCGACATATCTTCAAATATTTGTGCCATAAATGGCACCTACCCACTCCTTTTAACTGATTTTTGACCATAAACTCATGAATAGTAACCTCAACGGCTACTTTTGGACTCTTCAGTGCGGCACCATCCTCCATGGCGCAGCTTTATCTAGCACACCCCTATCATTCGTCGCGCAACCTTTCTACCATGTTCTTCACCTCATCGAGTAGCATGGTTTGTAGTTCTACAATCCCTTTCACCTGCCTAGATTACTAAGATTGTCATGTTGCCATATAGTCATTGTTTAGGGGTAAGATCCCTTGTGTACAACTTCAGCCTACTTCCATTCACTCGACCAGGGAATGGATCCCCATTCAGCTTCACGAGTTGAACTACACCACCATCTGTGATCTCCTTGATGACATACGGCCCCAACCAATGCATTTGAAACTTTCCTAGAAATTTTGTAAACTTGCTAGCATATAACAACACTAAGTCACCCACCTTAAACGTGCACAACTTAATATGCCTATCGTGCCATGCTTTCTTGTGCTCCTTTTGCACTTGCTAATGAAAGCCTGCAAGAAAGTGGTCTTCTTCTAACTCCATCAACTGCGTGAGCCCTTCCTCCAAGGTCTCACGATCTGCCATCTCGGGCAACAGAACCATTTGTTGGCTTAAGGGGCCTAACCCAAGTTCAGAGTTGTTCGCACCAACCAACAAAACCCTCAACTGCTAGCCCTTTCAGCAAAAACCTGCGTAGCGCAGGTTGCAGTCTCACCTGAAGCAGTATTGTGGGATGCTAGAACCAAGTTTTTGCATCCAAGGATATGTGATAAGCAGTTTCTAAGTCTGCACAGCTTCAGATCTACCTTCGCATAGATTGGTATATTCCTAGGTCCTGTCACTATAACTAGGGCAAGATGGCTTCTAGAGCTTCGCAAAGGTCTGTGATCAGTCTTTGCGGACCTTAGACAAACATATCATCTACTTACGCACATCAATAAACAATCCTAGATCCGAGTTTGCACATGTATATCAATTCATCAGAAAACATAACATAAATAGATTTTAACTTCGTGAAAGTAGATAACTACTCATATCATGCATCATTAAGACAGGTTCAGTGAATTCGCGCAACATTCATTCATTATTCCATAAAATTATATCATTAAGCGACCTAATATAAAATAAACAGATTCAACAGAAACACATAGTAATTCTTCAAAATCAGTCTTTATTGATCTTCCACTTTCAGGTTACAGACTCTTCTACCCTGGCACTCAGCTGCAGGGGTCCGCGTACTCAGTTATGGACTCTACCAAGGCCTCATGTGCACTCAGCTACAGGAGCCTTCCCTTCTTCACCTAAGTACAGGAAGCAGAGACTTCCTGCCTTAGCACTTGCCCAAGACAATCAAAACCATTCAGCGCACCCAATTCTCTATCAAAAGTTATCTCTAAGAATTTCTATGACTCGACTATTTATAGCCTTCCTTCATACAATACCATGGTCTGCAGACCATGGGAGAATTTTAAAACCGACCCAAACAAGGGGCTAAGACCCCTTTGACTCCTATCTATATGTGGGTTGAATTAACCCCAAAACTAACCCTAGGGACCCTACCCCAACACATGATATCTTCAAAGGATGTTCCTAGCCCCATCCCCCTTATTTGAATTGATGGCTTGAATCAAAGTAAATTTTTATGTCATGGATAATGGTATAGGCCTCTCTCCTATGCCCTTTTCACCTGCCCCTTTGGAGAATAATTTGATGATCAACAAGTGGCGTAGTGCACATGTCCTATCGTATGAGGTGGCAACCTATGTAAAATGAAGGCAATGGGAGCATTTATTTAAGGCATGCGAAGCTAATAGAATCCAGACTCCTCTGCTTCTCCGCATTTGTCTTCGTACTAAGCTTGATGGCTCGTAGGTGGGTTAAATTTATGAAGCCAACGATGACGTCATTCCCTGAAGCATGGGACCTCTCTGAATTTCAAGTTGCATTGATGGTGGATGATCTCACACTTATGATGTAGGAATTGGTTCAAAGTTATACACATTTGAGTCTCTGCAGCCAACACTTTGTCTAGCGGGTTTTTCAGTGCTCCAATTCATGTGCTGAGACTCTCCTGCTAGATTGTTGCAAGTTAACTTGAGCTTCTTATCTTCATAGGAACAGGTTGGAGATTGTCTTGCTCTCTTTCAACTCTGGCCTCTTCTCCATTTATGAAAATCACTAGTATAATTCTATATGGTGATATTTTGCGGAGCCGTCCATTCATGTTTTCTTGGAATCGACGTTTCGAAGCAGAGGATTCAAGTTCTCTCCAAAATATAAATTTGGAAGATTTAATTACATCAACAGAGGTTTCCAATTCCACTTGAAAGTGTACTATGTCGCCCCACACATTCAATGCAACAACTCCAGTGGTCAGAGAGGGTTATCTGCATGGTTCTTTGGCTTTATACCCAACATCTCCAATTGGGCCCTTCCTCCATAGGTATCTTCACCCATTATGTGGGTTTCTCTTTTGGTGCTGTGTCTCTCTCGGGTTTTCTATGTTAGGAGCCTCCCTTGTTCATTCTTCTCCTCCCCCCTTTGGCATGCATGGTTCTCCTCACAGCCTTGGACATAGGCACACAATGGATAACAAGGATGCCCCCTCCTCTGCTTTTGACAACTCCAAGTCCCTATAACCTTTGGCCGCATCTCTTTATTGATAGTCATGAAGAGATTAGTGACCTTTGCCAGTAGATTTGTCAACAATCAGCCAATATTCTCTTCTTGATTGAGGAAGTCTAGAGGCATCAAACTGGGATTAATCATCTGAAAGATGAGATTGATTGGATTCATTGCCAACTTGTAAACCTACAAGACCAGAGAAATCCAGATGAAAACTAAAGCACGACCATCAATGCCCTTGGTGGACCCTTGGACAACATGTCCATTAAGCCTCTTCTGTAAGCTATGTTTGTTCTATATAATTGTATTTTGTTATGTGGCCATTTCTGTCAAGCATACAATAGCAATAGTTTTTGTATTAAGTCTGACTATAGTAACAACCTTGATGTAAATTTTGAAATTCCTCTCATGATCCTCCTAGAAGATCTTGTAATGTAAAAATCTCCAATTATTTTACTGCGACCCGACACAAACTTTATAGTAAATTTTCTCATTTAAAAAAATAATAATAAAAAATTAAAAATTAATACAACCATTCTTTTTAAATAGTAAGCTTAATAATGTGGAATTTTAACCTAGAAATGTATAAGATTTTTTTTAATGTTTGAAATAAGATAACTTGCAAATTTTAACTCTAAGTATGATTTATTATGATAATTTCAAGAATATGGGAAATTCCTAAAAATCCTTCAATTATATAATTTAATAATTATATAATTTTAAATAATGTAAAATTAATATTTTTAACAATATTTTATTATATAAATTTTAATACTTTAAAATTAATATATTTTTTTAAATATTTAATTTCATTGAAAACCATTTAAATATTATACAAAGTTGTTAATTTTAGAAAAAATCAAAATTATTAATTAATATTATACCTTAGGCATGGTATTATCTATTCAGTTTTGTTTTGACTCATTATTAGTTTGTCTTTGACCAAACATTTATGTCCCTTATTCATAGTTTAACTTTGGGAATTTATTTTTTGTTGTTTTTTAAATTCATTTATTTGTAAGGTGATTGGTTGATGTCTTATTATGAGTAACTTATGTTTCTATTAGTTACTTATTTTTTGTTTTTTTGTTTCATTTCCTTTTTATTTAGCCTTTTGAAATATATATATATATATATATATATATTATATATATATATATTAAAGTTTTATTGCACATAGCTTTCATAATTAATAATTATTATGATAATTAGTTATTAGTTTTTAGAATCTTGCATTTCTTTCCTAATTTTAGTAAGAAAGTTTTATTGATGTATAGTTACTAATTTTTAGGATCATGTGAACATTTTTCGTAACTTTCTTGAATTTGGTTTTTTTGGGCATAGTTTTTATATTTTTGCATCAAATTCAAGAAATTGATCTTATAACAAGAATTTGGATTCAAGAATTCAAGAAATTGAACTTTAGAATTCAAGAAGGTTTTTTTTAATCCTTTAGTGCCTAGATTAATGTTTGTTGTTCTAGTAGCTCAAAGGATTTGAAACTTGATGGGACCAGCCCATGACTTATGATTTAATCACCACAATAATTATTGATCAACAAATGATTTAATCAACAGACATATAATTCGTTTATTAAACAAGGATTAGCGCTGATATTTTTGGGTTGCATTGATGTTTGTATTGATTGCTCTGTACGTCGAAAGGACAGTTGTCCTAGCCTCAGGTTTCCTTACCGCTCTTGGCTAAACCCTAGTTTGTTTGTTATTCTCCGTCATTTTCGTTCTGCTCTATTTGGTGTGAGAGCTCTGCGGTTCTGTGGGTGACTGTAACTGTTTTCAAACCGATACTCTGTCCACGCCGACTGTGGCTACTCTGCTGGTAAGTGGGTAACTATGCTCAGCGTTTAGGTTCACACTCTCGTTAGCTCGGCTCTGTCACTCGATTGTTGGCTTTGTTGTGAGGGTTTCTCTGCTCTTTCGGTGGTTCGGTGCTCACTGTCTCTCCTTCATTTCTCACACGTTCTTCTGAGCTTTCTTAATGTTTCCTTCGACTGCCTGTATGGTTATCTTGTTGGTTGATTTGTTTGCGTGTTGTGAACACAGGTTGTGGCCTTAAAAGGACCCTTTCCTCTATGTTCGCTTAACTCCGACAAGGTAAGAATTCGTTCTTTGCTAAACATTGCATCCACAATTTTTCTTGTACACTAACAGTGATTTCTCCTTGCGAGCAGGGTTTATTGTAATGGCCGCGACCCAAATGTGGGTTTCTTTGTCCAACATTGGTTGTTGAACTAGTAAGTTCTTTTAGAATTTCTCTCCCTTGTTGTCAGTTATTCACTTTCTCCTTCATTTTTTTCCAGATGACGATGCTAATGCTTTGTTATGGTGCCTATGTAGGTCGCTGGGTCTTTTGGTTTGACTATCCCTCATCCCTTCCTTCGAATGGAACCCATAGGATCTTTTCTTGCTGTAATTATTTAGTCGAGGGTTTCTTTAGTCGCTTTCTTCCGTAATGTAGTCGGTCGACCTGGGTTTCCATTGTAACGTCATCCGGTTGATGGAAATTTTGCCTTCGGTTCAGTTGTGTTTCATGTCGTTGATTATTCAGTGGTCTGTAACGATTTTCGAGGTTATAACCCTAACCCTCGTTTCTCTGTTCTGCTTCCGGAGGAGGGCTTACTCAGCCTTAGGGTCGCTGGATCTTTGGACTTGTATTTGTAGAGTTTATATGCAAGTTTGATACTATAATCTCTTTTAAAGATGAAAGAAAAGAATTTTTTTTTTTTAATACACAGGGTTACCTCTTTGACGAATTCTTCTCTGTGGTTGTATTTGTTTGATGAATGAATTCGGCTGTAGCGTACTCTGGTACCTCTGTAGCTTGTC
This sequence comes from Pinus taeda, assembly GCA_000404065.3. Classification (NCBI taxonomy): domain Eukaryota; kingdom Viridiplantae; phylum Streptophyta; class Pinopsida; order Pinales; family Pinaceae; genus Pinus; species Pinus taeda. The sequence continues at coordinate 24,726 of APFE030421391.1, forward strand.
AATATGACTGGAACTGCATGCTTAGTCTTCAATGCTTCTGTCTATATTCGATTTTTGAAATTGTACCTCTACTTGTCGTTTGATTATTGGAACTTCTTCTCTATTTAATCTGGAAGGATTCCTGGTAAATGTTACAGTTGTCTTTATGTTACAGATGATAGAAAATTAGACAATAACACAGTATTTAGACAGATGGATTCAGGAATGAAAAATATCTCTCTTTTTTTTACTCTTCTGTATTGAAAAATGTCAAACCCCCTCCACACTGTAGTACCTCTGTTTTGTAAAGTTACAATATGGTTATGACAACTGTTTGCAGCTACTTCTTCAGTTATACAGTTGATAACTATCTTGTTGTTTTAGTTTTTCTCGTTCTGTAGAATACAGAGATATTATATTTCTTTCTGTTGTTATAGTTTTTTTTTTTCAAAAGTAAATAACCGTAAAAATAAACTAAAAAAAAAGACCAAACAACCGTGTGGCTGTAACCACTTCCACCTAACTATGCTGACCCTAAATACCTATTAATTGACCATGACATAAGACAAGTTCCTAACACTGTTTTTAATTAACAAACATAAATGAAATTTAAATACTGATGAGCCTCTCCTCCTTCGCTGAGACCAACACCCTGTCATGGTGCCTTTAGCTGGATGCTTTTGCATCAAAACTCCCACCAGGTATTCCCAATTTGAAGTTCCATGTTTTACTTCAAGTCGACGGAGTTTGTGTGGCATTAATTGGGAGATTAGCCTTTAATTTCTCATCTGTTTCAATTGGTTTGTTAATTTTATCTTCTTTCCTCGATAAAGAATTTGAAGTTCCGTATTTTGCTTCAAGTTGATGGAGTTTGCGTGGCATTTATTAGGAGATTAGCCTTTAATCTCTCATTTGTTTCAATTGGTTTGTTAAAATTGTTTTATCTTCTTTCCTCGATAAAGATTGGTCTCAGTTAATGTGTGAATTTAATTTCTCATCTCTTTCAATTGGTTTGTTAAAATTGTTCTATCTTCTTTCCTCGATAAAGATTGGTCTTTGTTAATGTGTGAATTTTGTTAAAGCGGTTTAATATACTATAACGCTATTCCTAGTTTTATTCAAAGTCACTATGTGAAATTATTTAGAAAATATTTGAAAATGGCTAATAATATATTTTAATTATTTTAACAAAAAAAATAAAAACATTTAAGTACAAAATGTTTTAGGAACTAAGTGTTTTTATTAGAAACTAAGTGTTTTTTTATCCATCTATAGTTCCTAGTGATTTAATTTACATAATTGTGCTACTCATAATTTAGTTGTTAAATTAATAGTAAAACAGTTGTTATTACTAATTATTCATAAATATTAATAACTTGTCTTTACAATTTAATTTAAAAAATAATTTAATACTAAATCACAAATTATAGATCATCCCAATTCCATTTTGCCTGCAAAAAAAAAAGTCTTGTTTAAAACGTGACGCCATTTGAAAGATAACATTAAAAGTTTTGTTCCATATTCCCATGCCTTCACTGCGAGAAACACAATTGCATTCAACTCTATATCAATCATGTACAATTGCTATGAACTTTGTAGGAGACAATTGGTTGTGCAAAACAAGTTTCTTGGAATTGACATCTTATTGAGTTGAAACTAAGTTTCCCCATATCAATTTAAATCAAACACTGCCAAAGAAATAAAGTTATAAAGCTTCATTCCAACCAATATCGTAGGGCCCTCACAAAAAAAAAAAAAACAAAACAAAACAAAACAAAACAAAACATTTTAGCACAACATTTTCACTTTCATTTCTATTTTTTTATGAAAGCTTTAATTGATTATCTCACATCGTGTCAAATAGCTATATTACCCCAATTAGCTATAATCTTGTTAGTCGTTCATACTCCAATTAGTTATATTACCCCAATTAGCTAAGCCGCGGGTACTAGCTACTACGTAGCATTTGTTTTATTTTAATTTTTGTTTAATTTTAATATTAAAAATCTCCAACAATTATTTTTTCTATCTTTTGTTTAGTTATAATTTAAAAAAAAAAAATTGATTTTGTTATATTTAAGATCATTTTCAAATTTTTAGATTGGATTGTGATTTAATATAAGAATTTGTCTTAAGAGGTTAAATCCATTTATACATTCAAAAATATAAAACAAAAAATCACATTCTTGCTTTATTGCTAGATTAAAAATGCTATTTTGTGAATACATAAAAAACGAAATGATTAATTGTGTCGAGAGGCGCTCTACAACCCAGTTTAGGGTGGCTGTGAGAGCATTATATGGGTGAGCATGAGCCTTAGATGGTCAGATGTGTGAGCGTTAGAGGAGTGATCGTTAGATGTGATATGTTATATGTGTAAGTGTTAGATGAGTGAGTGTTACATGGGTGAGTGTAGTGAAAATAATACTAGCAATTGCACCAGATGTTGCAAAGAAAACGTCGTAAGGTATAAATTTGAGAAGAATCATGACATATAAAAAATCATTGAAGATAGAAATTAGTAAACAAAATGTCATTCAAAGCTAGAAGATAATGAGAAATCACTTACATTATGCCAAATTAACATATTCTATAACCTTTCGAGTATAGATTATCTCTTAATGTTCAAAGATGCTCTTTCAAGTTCCAATAGAAAATATTAGATAGATTTTGAAGAACCAAATTAAATCATTTTCATACTAAATATTGAAATTATCATGATATGAAAAACTAAACATAATTTCTTTTTTTTTCATTTTTTTTTAATTAACAAATTTATATGAAATTATTAATATTATTATTTTTTCCAATTATTTATTTATTTATAAAATTTAATAAAATATATTAGAAATATTTAAAAAAAATTAATATAATTATTCAAAATAATAAAATTTTATTAAATTTATTGTAAAATGTGGATAAAAATACCCATTAAACTAACCAAAAAATTGTAATTATTTGATTTAAAAATAATAATTATTTAAAAATAATAATATAGTAAAAATGCAATTAAAAACTTTCCTTTATTCCTCGTGATACTAACTATGTATTGATGGGGCATAGGCCTATAAATAAACGCAAAAAAGTATTTTCCATTATATGTTGTTTAAAAATGATTTATTTTATTATATTATATAAATTTTATATAAGGTTACATATTTGTTTAAAATGATTTTTTTATTATATTATATAAAAATTTATTTAAGGTTTTGGTTATGATACTAGGGTTAATTTTCAGTAGAAAAATAAGATTTTTTTTTTATGATATCATATGTTTTTTATAATGAATATATTTTATTATATTATATAAAAGTTTTATGTAAAATTTTGTTGTTATTGATTAAGGTTATTTTGAGTGGTTACAAAAAATGATTTAGGATTCAACTTCCAACAAATGTACTTATATATATAGTTATATGTAGGTTTTAACTCTACACAGAAATTACCTACATACGAATTCTAAAACACAGAAAATAAACAATGCGAGAGCATAACACATAAAACACATATACATAGAGATTTTCCCTTGGATCTCAAAACCGGGACTACTAGTTTGATTTTTCATTATGTTCCTTTCAATGTTACAATACATATTTATACATATCGAAGCATCCAATACCATGGACCTAAAACCATCGCATCCAAAACCATGGATCGAAAACCATCGCGTCCAAAACCATGCGCGAAAACTATGCACAAAACCATAGGTAGGTCCGCCCAACCTAATATAGGGTCCAAAAAAAATTCCCTGAGGCGCTACTTTGGACCCCCCTCAAACCCCCCAAACAAGGGGGGCTCCACCCCCCCTCTAAACCCTCGGTTAACTACGTAGGCTAGTCATGGAAAAAATATAACACAACCCAACATTCTCCCACTTGTTGTTTTCTTTCCACAAGAGAGCTTAGTCATTTATCTAGCCCTGCAACGCCCATTATTTCTCTACACCAAGAGAAATTCTCAGAGCTCACAGATTTGGTCAATGCATCTGCAATATTCTTCAAAATGTCCACCTTTACTAGCAACACCTTTTTGTCTTCTATCATATCCCTCACAAAGTGATACTGAACATCAATGTGTTTTGTCTTTGAATGGTAAGCAGGGTTCTTTGTCAAGAAGATTGCACTTTAGTTGTCACAGTCTATCCTTATAACCCTGCACTAGCCCCATACTTGAACACAATCTCTACAACCAAACTGCTTCCTTGCTTGCATGAGTGGCTGCCATGTATTCTGCCTCTGTAGTTGATAGTGCCACTACAAATTATTTCTTACTCATCCAACTCACTGCACCTCCAAATAGGTTAAACACATACTCGCTTGTAGATCTTCTCTGATCCAAATCTCCAGCCCAGTCTACATCAACAAAGCCACAAATATCCAAAACTATGTCCAATCTTGGTCTTCCTTGGTAGCACAAACCATAATCACTAATGCCATGCAAATACTTGAAAACTCGCTTCGCTGTTGTTTAATGCTCATTCCCTGGTTTTGACATAAACCTGCTCAATTCTCCCACTGCATGTGCAATGTCTGGTCTAGTACATACCATCGCATACATCAGACTACCGACTGCACTTGCATATGGAACACAGGACATGTCCTCTTCCTCTTCTTGTGTCTTGGGACACTGTTCATAAGATAAATTTACACCTATAGGAATAGGAACCTTCACAGGTTTACTATCTTGCATATTAAACCTCTACAGTATTGTCTTGACATACTTCCTCTTGTTTAACCATAGTTTCCTCTTTGCCCAATCTCTTTTAATTTCCATGCCCAAAATATAGTTTGTAGCACCAAGATTTTTCATGTCAAATTTGGAGGACAATTGGGTCATCAAATCCTGGATAATTTCTTTGTCATTTCCAACCAGCAACATATCATCCACATACAAGACCAGATAAATAACACGGTCACCAATTAATTTAAAATACACACAGTGATCTGCTTTGCTTCTGGTGAAGCCAAGTCCCCGTATAAATGTATCAAATTTCTGATACCACATCCTTGGTGACTGTTTTAACCCATACAGAGACTTCTTTAACTTGCATACCAGTTCTTTCTTACCCTTCACTGCAAAGCCTTCAGTTGCTTCATGTAGATTTCCTCTTCCAAATCCCCGTGAAGAAATGTTGTCTTCACATCCATCTATTCTACCTCAAAATCAAAAGCAGCAGCAACAGATAAAAGTAATCTAATAGAAGTTACCTTGGCAACAGGAGAAAAAATATCACCAAAATCAATTCCCGGCACCTGGGAATAACCTTTTGCTACCAACCGAGCTTTGTATTTCTCCACCTTCCCTTCTGCATTTGTCTTCTTCTTGAACACCCATTTTGCTGCCAATGGGTTTCCTTCCAGCCGGCAACTCCACCAGATCCCAAGCCTCATTTTTGTGCAAAGATGCCATTTCATCAACCATGGCCTCTTTCCAGAGTTTTCCATCCTCTGAATCTACTGCTTCCTTCACAGTTCTGGGATCATCATCAGTAATAGATAAAGCAAAATTTGAACAGAAAGTAGATGGACTATACCTTTCTGGCTGCCTTCTTTCTCGAACTGATCTTCTTACACCTGGAGTTTGTGGCTCTTCATCTTCTGATTCCTCCTCTGCTGTAGAGTCTAATTCTTCCTCCTTTAGCTCAAACTCTATCTTCTCAGGTTCCTTTGGTTTGACTTCATGTTTAATAACATATTTCACCTCTCTGAACACCACATCTCGGATGTACACAACCTTCCTTGTTGTTGGGTTCCAAAGCTTATAACCCTTTAAACCATCCTTATACCCAATAAAGGTGCACTTTTCAGATTTACTATCCAACTTGGTTCGTTTCTCCTTTGGAACATGTACATATGCATCACATCCAAATACCCTCAGATGTGAAAGAGAGGGTTTCTTACCAGTCCATACCTCTTGTGGATTCTTATCCTCCAATGCTGATGAAGGTGACCTGTTGACCAAATAACATGCAGTATCCATCGCCTCTGCCCAGAATTCATGTCCTAACTCGGCACCACTAAGCATGCTTCTTGCCCTTTCCCATCAACATCTTATTCATTCATTCTGCAACTCCATTTTGCTTAGGTGTATATGGAGTAGTCTTTTGCCATGCTATACCACACTTCTTACAGAATTCTTCAAATTCCTTACTGCAAAACTCTCCACCATTATCTATCCTCAGCACCTTTATCTTCTTCTCTGTTTGGTTTTTCACCAGAGCCTTAAATTCTTTAAACCTGTCAAAGACTTCAAATCTCTTCTTAAGGAAATATATCCATGTATTCCTTGAGAAGTCATCTATAAATGATACATAGTACACAGACTTACCCAGTGATGGAACCTTCACAGGTCCAAACACATCATTGTGCACAAGCTCTAATATATGTTTCGCCCTCTTACCACCAGAGGGGAAACTTACCTAATTCTGCTTCCCATATACACAATTTTCACAGAAATCAAAATCCAGAGAGCAATGTCATACCTTCTACCATACCTTTACCATGAAGTATTCGAAGGCCCTTCTCTCAATGTGCCCAAGCCTTTGATGCCACAGCATGGTCTTCTCTCCAGAGACCACTAGATTTTATGCTCCACTTTCAGGAACCACAGAACGGTTGCACCCATCAACAATAGTGCTACCTTGCAACTTGTACAGAGTTCCAATTTGAACTCGCCGCATCAATACCAGTGCTCCTCGAACCATCTTGCAGGCATCCTTCTTTAACACCGTTTTTACACCTGCATCATCCAAATTTCTTACAGAAATCAGATTTATGGCCAATGCAGGAATATGCAGAACACCGGGAAGTGTTCCAACCCTTCCACGTTGCAGCTTCAACTTTACTTTTCTGTGACCAACGATTCTAGCCTTCCTATCATCCCCTAAGAAGACATCACCACCATCGTATTTCTCATACTCGTAGAACCACTCTCTATGGGGAGTAAAGTGAAAGGATGTACCTGAGTCAATCAACCATGCCTCATGATCTACATGTGTACTTAAAGAAGCCAAGTACACATCCCCACCTTCATCTTAGGTGGTTTTCGCCTCTGCAAAAGGAGCATCATCATATCCCTTTCTTTTGTCAAGAGCTTTAGATTAAGTCCCTTTTGTAGTGCCCTTCCTTTCCGCATTTCCAGCACACCACCTTTACAGGTTTTTCTGGAGATTTAGATCTCTCACTCAATGATTTATTTTTGTTTATGTTCTGGGACCGCCCTCGTACAGACAAGGCATCATCATTATGGCTCTCCATATTTTTCCTTCTCATATCCTCTGTTAGCAAGGATGAGACTATTTCATCAAACTGTAAGGCAGCTGCATTACTACCTATTGCAATAACTAGACTATCCCACGAATTTGGTATAGAACACAACAAACTGATGCACTTACCTTCATCTGAAATTTTAATATCAACAGATAATAACTGACTTACCACAATATTAAATGAGTTCAAATGTTTTGTCACCAAGTCTCCATCTTTCATCCTCAGGTTATACAACTTTTTCCGTAGGAATAGTTATTCACCAGAGACTTAGCTTGGTACAAAGTCTCTAACTTGTCCCACAAAGCCTTCGTTGTAGCTTCCCCTGATACATTCAGCGATACTGAATCTGAGACACACAACTGTATTGTGCTCTTTGCCTTCCGATCCAACTTCTTCCATTCTTCATCAAACACTCTCGTTGGTTTAGTACCTAGATCTACCATGATCCACTGATCTTTATCCACCAACAGATCCTCCTTCTTGAGTTTCCATAACTCAAAACTCTGACCATTAAATTTCTCGATCTCTCTTTCCACTGCTCGCCATCTTCTTTCACCACTAGAATTGATCTCGCAGATCTCCCACTGAACATGGTCTACCACAGGCCTGAGCAAAACCCCTCAGCAACAAAGGCGTCCCCTTGAAGCCAAAACAAATTTGATACCAATGTAGGTTTTAACCCCGTACATAAATTACCTGCATACGAATTCTAAAACACAGAAAATAAACAATGCGTGAGCATAACACATAAAACACATATACATAGAGATTTTCCCTTGGATCCGAAAACCAGGACTACCAACTTGATTTTTGATTATGTTTCTTTCAATGTTACAATACATATTGATACATATCGAAGCATCCAATACCATGGACTGAAAACCATCGCATCCAAAACTGTGGACCGAAAATCATCGCATCCAAAACCATGTGCGAAAACCATGCACAAAACCATAGGTAGGTCCACCCGACCTAATATAGAGGGGGGCTACCAGGACAAGGAGGGCTACCACCCCCCCTACGCAATTGGCATGTTGTACCTTAAGAAACCAATTTCCTGGCTGTGTAGAAATTATGCTTAAGACATTAATGTTTATAATTAGTTTCACTTGTTTGTCACTTAATTGTATGTTGTGTTCTCAAATGAAGGACCTAGGAGACTTGGCTTTTAACCCTCAATACTTAGGTGACATGAAAATATCAGAATTCCATTTGATTGTTGAACATAAATGATGAATGAAGAAAACTTGAAGGAGTCAAAGATAATATGCTATTTTACATAGAATCTACTATTTGTGACACTTGGAAAAGTTAAAGATAATATGTTGTCTTACACAGAAACTACTATCTGTAACTTAGAATAATTGTAGAGGTAGGAACTTCAAGTATAGGAGCGTTCTTTTAAGGGATTTTAACTTCATTTACATAAGCAAATAAAGACCTGCAACTTCATTACCATACTTCAAGGAAGAAAACATATGATGACACATAACAGAGAAGTCACAAAATCACACCCAACAATGCATGGAAAACTTCTGATTCTTTCATTAATCAACAGTTGTATTAGGAATATAGTGGCCTAATATCCAGGTTCTCCAAAGTTTGAACCCTTTTCTTTCTATAATATTGCCTCTTTATACATCATAGGATAGTTAATAACCACCCAAAACTTCAAACTGCCTGACTATCCTCTAACTACTTTGAAGTAGAGATCATTACAAAATATTACATTTGAGGGTAAAGACACCTCATTCATTTCAAGAAAACAAGATAATAAGAATTAATAGAAATCAGAGAATGATGGAAGATTGTTGCTCATTGTTAGAATCTATAGCTTGAGCCTGTGGTTATGTTGATGTATCTTTGTGTTGCTCTATCATCCATCAATGGGGTATGGTGAGTGACGTGGGCAATTAACAGATGAAAGCAATGGAAGATGTGGAATGAGCGACATGGGGCAGAAAGCTTTGGGAGCTCTCCGCGGGGGTAAAGAATGTATGGGAGATTTCAACGAGGTTGAACCCTCGCAGTAATTTCAAGCCACACATTGTGGTTAACCATGTAGGGGTTGAGCTTTAATTAATCTTCGTGCTCATTGCTTCCCCGCATCACACCTCAATGTACTTATCAACTGCAGGGGTTGAGCTTTAATTAATATTCGTGCTCATTGCTTCCCCGCATCACACCTCAACGTACTTATCAAGCTATCGCTTGATCGCGCCTCTTGAACCTGCATGACCTTTAGACAATGGCAAACCGATAGAACTCAAGAGAATTAACACTCTGGTTCATAAACTTGTCTCGTCTGCCTGAGCTGTACACAATCACCGTCTGATCACCCCTTCAATGGATGGTCCAATCCTTCGGAACTCAACAAAACTTTAACCTTGTTGAACTAAACCTTATCAAGTCTACTTTTTCAACGCCCCTTTGACTCCCATACAGACCCGATAGGAAATAAAAACTACCAATTAATGATTTATCGGGTTTGATTTTAAAGATAAAACCCGATTACTTTCCGACCTGATATCTGTCGGATCCCATCTCTTTCGATGAATCGCTAAGATTGGCCTGGACTTCAGTGAATTAAACTGTATTTGATACACCATCGCATCCAATTTTAGAAATAAACTTCGTTCTAGTTACCCACGTGATTTTCGTCAGATCTGTGACCTGTTGATCGGGCGACCTAGATCTTCTCGCGGGTTTATCACTTTCAAAAGGCATTAATAACATAAAATCAACCATTTCTTTCAAATCTTCGCATTTCTTTTTATTTATGTTATAACATAATATTTTGTTTTTCTTTCATATTTTTTTTTTTTTATTTTTCTTTCATTTTGTGATAAAACTGAAAATAAAACTTAAATAACAATGGATGCTATAACATGGCGCAACGAAGGGGGGGCTTTGCCCCCCCTCTAACCCCTCGGTTAACTACGTAGGCTAGTCGTGGAAAGAATATAACACAACCCAACATCATATGGGTCTAGTTGGTCCGAAACGCCTGTTCGGCCCACTTGGGCCATACAAAAACTTGGTGTGTTTATTCCTGGTGGGTGCAATTCTCCCTGTGATAGTGGTGTGGAGTTTAAGCAATTTATTCCCCAAAGCAGAATGGTTGAAATTGATCAACATACCAGTGCTTTTGGGCGGTTTTGCCAGCATGCTTCTTGCAACTCCTGTTAACATTGGTACATGGATTGTCATTAGGAGCATCTTCAATTATTTCATATTTCGATTGCGGAAAGGGTGGTGGTAGAGATACAATTATGCTTTATCATCATCTATGGATGCAGGCACAACATTCATGGGGTTGTTTCTCTACTTTAGTTTGGGTAGTGAAAACAAGGGGATCAAGTGGTGGGGAACAGAAATAGATCATTGTCCACTTGTTTCCTGTCCAACTGCACCTGGAATCTCTATCAAAGGTTGTCCTCTTTTCTGACCCCACATATGCCTAATGACACCTCTGCATTCACTTGTAGATTTGTGTACTTCAATCAAATGCAGCTCTATCAGTGGCTCTGCCAATGCCCCTTTTTTGTTCATTTGGGATTCAATTCTTTGGCAGGCAAAAGTACTTGACAAATTCAACACAGAGCACAACAAAATCTAATTCAAATAATGTTAAAACCAGTAAATTTATTTATAAGATTGTTCTGATACCATGTGACTTTGATATGTAAGTGCTCTATGTGATTTTGAATTATATGTCAAATATTTTTTACAAATTCAACACAGAGCATAACAAAATTTAATTCAAATAATGGTAAAACTAGTAAATTTATTTACAGGATTGTATTGATACCATGTGACTTCGATATTTAAGTGCTCTATTCAATTTTGAATTATATGTGAAATATATATAGAAGAGGAAAATTCAGAGCTTTAAAGTAATAATGGTTGGCGGATTGCTGAGAAATGCCTTATCTACGTACTTGAGTGCTAAATGTATTGATTTTAATATCCTATTAGTATTATTACTAGCAATATTCCTTCTATATTTTTGGCCTAGGAGTCGATCTTCAGGTATTGTTGTCCATTCATAATAACTTCTTGTTCATAATTTCCATAGTTTAGCGGATACAGCTTGCCTTCCCAATAGTAGCACACCCAGGTATTGTTGTTCATTCATAATAACTTCTTGTTCATAATTTCCATAGTTCAGCGGATACAACTTGCCTTCCCAATAGTAGCACACCCATGAGACAGAGGCAAAAGTTGTAGTTAGTACCCACTAATTGAAATGGAAGCTTATATGGGACCTTATATGCAGTGAAGATTGCATTTTCCCAACAATACTACCATGACCCCCCTACCCAATAGTAGCATAACCATGAGACAAAGACAGACAGTGTGGTTAGTCCCCACTAATTGAAATGGAAGCCCATATGGGACCCTATATGCAACGAAGATTGCATTTTCCCAACAACACTATCATGACCCCCCTATAACAAGAGTTTTTGTTAGTGCAGGTTCATTCTACCATTCCAGGAAAGACTACTCTATTATTCCCATTGCCTTAATTCGACCTATAGCCTTTCTTAGGACATGCATGAAGAGCTTCATCCATGTCAATAAGCCTTTTGACACTATTTGATCTTATCCATTCAGTTGTTGAGCTTTAGTTCCCCATGGCCTCTAAACAGGGTTGTTTTGTCTTGCCCTTATTGCCTTAGTTGAAGTCTAGTAAGCTTGCATGGAGAAGTTTCACTTGTCATGGTAAGAAAACAATAAATCTCTATGTTAAGACCAGTCATAGTAGTACCTTTAGAATTGTTCTTGGATTGTGATTATGCTGTTTAAATATGGGCATATTCTCACTTGAACAATTTTGATGCATCCTATCGAGAGATCAACAAGGTATTTCACATTATAAAAAGGAATCATTCACATAACTAGTACAGGAAAGAGTTGCAAAGTGATCAAGCATGCACTAAGCAAAATTATTGAACCGAAGACATCCTCGTAAGATGAGCACCTCTATTTATAGTGTTGTGATTGCAAACATTATGCACAAAATAGCCTAATAGTCTTGATTCTTCACCTACTTATTTCTATCCTCACTAAATGACATTTGAAGAGAATGAATTTAACTTGAATTAAATCCCCTTACATAATATTTTTCCAAAAAGATGAAAAGGTTAATTTTGATTGGTTAAGTTCTTCTGGGTTGGACTGTTAAAAAACGGGTAGTTGGTTGGCCTCATTCAAACCCCATATCGCTATTCTTACAACTCAAGCATGCATTGCAGGAATGAATATCATTACCAGAATTGCTCTAGAAAATGGAATGAACCATTTTGTCTATCTAGGTTACACAGAAGCTGTTGCAACAATGGTGATCACAGGGGGTATGCAGATTACCTGAACCACTCAAGTATTTCTGAAATCCCAAGAAATAAATATTGTTTCCCCATTGATCCAAGGTTTCTGTAGTCCAATAATCTTCTGTGTTCTGCAAATCCCATTAAGGAAATCTCTAGCACAAAAAGAGTGAAAGGGTCAGCCCAGTAATCATATGTCCCCGCTAGAGGAATGACACCAGTTCTGAACCAGGGAAGTGCGGTCTCCTATGGGATTAACCCAAAATCTATTTTGTTTTATTTAAGATAACTTTCAAATTTTTAGTTTGGATTGTGATTTAATATAAGAATTTGTCTTAAGAGGTTAAATCCATTTATACATTCAAAAATATATTTTAAAAAACAAAAAAATCACATTCTTGCTTTATTGCTAGATTAAAAATGCTATTTTATGAATACATGAAAATCGAAATGGGCGCTCTACAACCCAATTTATTTGGTAAATTGAATTTTTGGTAAAAATAACTCCACGATAAATTAAATTTTCGAATGAATAACGGGGAGAAATTCAAATGGATATAAATAATTATTACCCTGCATGTATATATGTGAGTTATAAAGACTGTAATATATTTAAAAATAATGGAGAATGATAAATAAAAACATAATTTTATTTAATTTTTAATTCATTTAATTTATTAGTGGTTTTTTTCTATTATAGCAATTTTCATTGAAAAGATAAAATATGACCTTATTAAAAAAATGAATATGGAAAGATGAGTTATTATTTTGTTCGCTTTTGGTCGGGGAAAGTGTAGTTATTGATTTTAAAATTTTAATTAATTTTAACTATAAAAGATGAGATATACGTTTCAAATATTTTTATTTTAATATAAATTAATATTAGCTATACTTTACAAATTTACAAATTAAAAGTTTATAATATTTAAATAATAAAATTTGAAACGAACAAGTGTTTCTTTATATGATGTTTTCCATTTTGAAAGGAATATCTTTTTACAAACTATAAAAAGAGTCTGTCATCCACTATTCTTACAATTCACTACCAGGATCAGAGACACTGAGACAGACATGAGGACAGAGATACATTAACTTGTATACATTTTTATTCTTATAATTCACTACTAAGATCAGAGACACTGAAACATAGAATCACTACTAAGATCATAGACACTGAGACAAAGACATGAGGACGAAGATACATTAACTTGAATACGTTTTTATTCTTACAATTCACTATTAAGATCAGAGACACTGAGACAGGGACATGAGGACAAAGATACATTAACTTGAATACATTTTTAGCGATATTCACATACAAGACCAATATCTTGATCTTATATAGCATATCAAAGACATAAAACTTATTGATTTTATTAAATAAATAATGGTTTGAAAAAACAACAATTTAAAAAAAAATGATGTTTTTGTTTTGAGTGTAATGTTGACTTTAGGAAAAAAAACATTAATAAATTAGTTTTTAACCTTTAATAAATTAATTTCTTTTATAAATTAGTCTTTAATCTGTCATAAATTAACTTCTTAAATTTAGATTTTGATCCTTAATAAATTAGATTTTAAGTTAGTTTAATCTCTTAGACATATTTAATATCTAAAATAAATGCATTGATTTCAACATTATGAGAAAGTCTCCTTGAATTCTCTTTTGGCCCTACTAAAAGAATCAAGAGATGAATCTTCTACAAAAATAAAAGGGATTACCCAAGAAACAAGAGAAAATATCCCACAAGGGATAAAAACCATAAGAGAAAAGGCTACTATAGGTACATCCCCAAAACTCATTATTACAATCCTTCTGATATCCATCTGCACACATCCAAGCAAGAGAAATGAAACAAACTTACTTGCTAGTTATGTGGCCAGACGGGGCATACAGCCTCAAGATGCCCCCAAGGAGAAGAATCAAAACTCAACAGAGGGAAAACGACAGTTGTTTATGCCCAAAAAGATAAACAAGTCAAAAAAGAACATTCAAGTCCATTCTTCTGTTTAAGATGTAAATCAAGGAATCATGTTACAGAAAAATGCCCAAATCTTCATATCGCAGCTCAGCAGCATCAACTAGAAGATTCATCTCTTGATTCTTTTAGTAGTACAGAAGAAGAATTCCAAGTTAACATAGGGCAATATACTGATTCTGAATCTTCAGAATGTTCTTGTTGTAACTCAGATGAATGCGCATGCCATATATTTTGTGATGATGATTCTAAAATTTTGTACAGCTCCAGTGAGGATGAAGAAAGACCAAAGGCTCCCAAAGAAAAAGTCCTAATGGCATCTGCTGAAGAAGAAGCAGAAATGAAAATTCTAGCTCATATCAGGACAATGGAGGAAGGAGCAATGAAGGACCGCCTGATAGAACCATTCACAGGTCAGCTCAAATCAAAAGCTTAGAAAGAATCAGGTAAGAAACCTTTGTTTGTTGATGCATCTTATGAAAGAAACACCAAATCCTTCCAAATGCATCACCAGAAACCAGGGAAAGTAAGATCCTTGACTTTGGGAGAAGTGAGTGGTGAGATTCACCAGCTTAAAACAGAGATCTCCGCCATCAGAGCACAGATTGCAGAGATAAAGAAAGGAAAGGAGATTAAAGAAGAAGAAGAACCCTGGAGTACAGAAGCAGAGAATAGAGAAATTGAAATTGCAGAAGGAAGACCAGACCCACATTTTGGCTTCCAGGATATGAGATTGTTTACCATCACCTACCAACAACACCATGTCAAGGTAAAAATCTGTATCCAAGGTCAAGTATTTTTCATGACTGCATTGTTAGATTCTGGTGCAGATATTAACATTCTCAATATCAGAAATATTCCAGCAAAATATTGGGTCTCTGCAGAGAGAGAAGTTGTAGGCCTAGGAAACAAGAAGCTTAAGTATGAAATTCCTAGAGCTTCATTATGTTTTGATACTCATTGTGTATATATGAAGTTTGCAATAGCAGACATTCCTGTTGATTGTATACTAGGAAATGTCTTTTTAGCTGCAGTAGAACCTCATGGTTCAGCAAGATTAAAAGGGAGTAGAGCTGGTTATTTCATTTCTGTACCCACATCTAAAGGTACAAGAAAAAGGATTGAGCTCCCTTATGTTTCAACTCCAAGAGTATCAACAATGGTTCAGGCTATGCAGAAATTGGATAAAGTAGAATCCCTGTTATCAGATCTCAAAGATCTAAAAGGCAAGCTGCGAGTTGAAGAACAGCTGAAACTACCACAGATCAAAAGAAGGATTCTAGAATTAAAAGAAAAATTGGCAGAAAAATGTTGCTCAGAAGAACCAAATGCTTTCTGGCATAGAAAGCAACATACTATCAAATTACCCTATAAGGAAGGGTACAAAGGAAAGCCCTGTAAAAGCAGAGCGATTCCCATGAGCCAAGAATATAGAGAATTATGTCAGCAAGAAATACAGCAGTTGCTTAACAAAGGATTGATCAGAGAATCTACTAGCCCCTGGAACTGCTATGGATTTTATGTAAATAAAAGGGTCGAACAAATTAGAGGTATCCCCAGACTTGTGATAAATTACAAGCCTCTAAATTTTGTCTTGGCTGATGATACTTATCCTATTCCTCATAAAGGAGATCTAATCAGAAGAATTGCAGGAGCAAAAATATTTTCAAAATTTGATTTAAAGGCAGGTTTTTGGCAGGTTGCTATTGATGAAGAAGATAAATTCAAAACTGCTTTTAGTATCCCTGCAGGGCATTACGAATGGAATGTCATGCCCTTTAGCCTCAAAAATGCTCCTTCAAAATTTCAGAAGGTTATGGATGATATTTTCAAGCCATATTTTGACTGGTTACTTGT